>JAOTOM010002411.1:0-101804 GCA_034440615.1 Ashinkailepas kermadecensis
AACGGACTCCTTTAAAATTTTGCGTCCCCCCATACGGCACACACGCATATTTTGAGATTCCTTTCTTCTTTTCTTTTTAAATAACTTTAATACGAGTTCTTGCTGGGGTGGCTTTATGAACCAGGGTCCTATTGCTAAGCAAAGCTTGTTGCGTGAAGCCTGGTCCCACCACCCGATCCATGAATTCCAGTAAATACACCCTTGCTCTTCATTATAAACTTATAATTACGCCACTGCACACAGCGTGTTGATTTCAGCCTCAGACAGAGGGAATAGAACATACGCTCTGGTAGAGTGGGGGGATGAGAGCCCACTCTTCGATGTTAAGGGAGGAACTATCTTTCTCCATCCTCCCTCTCTGTCTCTCTAGCTGCGACCACGTCGCTGAATATGGGGGGATCAATTAATTTGCATGGCGGCGGGGCACTCATCTAGAGGGGCGCGATTTGCTTGGAGAAGTGCCACTGAGAGAGTCCCTGGAGGTGCGTCTTCGGCTGAAATTCGTTGACGGTGGCGTGGTACACTCGAACTTCTTGTATGACGACTTTTCCTCTCAGAGAGGCTTTCGGCCGACAAATGTGTTCAGAGGAGAAGGGGGCTGCACTGGGGCTTCTCCGGATAGGCCTCTTTTCCATTCCAAGGGGCTTCACCCTTTCACGGGGGCGGGGCTTACCCCATGCTTCCCCTAGAAGCATAGAGTGGACAAAGAGCTATGTCCACTCTATGCTTCTAAGGCTCTCGACCGGAGCCGACGCGATAGCAGTACACTTTCTCTCCGCCAGGGGACACCGCCAGAGCAACCGGCGCGCAGTTTGGGCGGAGCAACTTCGAGAATCTGGCAATAGATGGCTCTGGTGGCATCCGCCTGGTGAATGCCCAATCCCATGCCCCATGAACCAGGGAATGGTCCACGGTGTACTTCTTGCTTCTGTAGTTATTGCGGCTTTACATAAGAGAGGAAGCACGAAAAGAGGAATACCGTCGTCTATAGGCCTCGAAAGATTAGACACCTTACCTCGGTGTGCCAAAAACACTTTTTTTTTCGCCCAGCTAGACAGCATGATGATTATGTAGCGTAGGTTCAACGCTCGCCGTTGCTGTGGGACGGGCGTTGTCCAACAGGGCACCAGCGCACACGGAGCAGCGTCAGTCATTTGCTGCAACCTAAGACACACATGTTGACGCTAGTCTAAATAGCAGAAACCCGTCTGCACTCTGCACTGTGTTTCTACGCCATGGTTTCGAATGTTTGTTGCCACGTGGAAAGGTCGTGTGACCAGCCAGCCACGTGACCAGCGCCCTCTGGCGGTGAATGATCACACACGGGTCAGTTGAGTCATGGAAACGCAAAACTGTTCATCACATACTTGTGCTTGTGATGGTTTGCTGTGAGCTGACCATTGCCAGCTACGCATGCAGCAGGATTTGAATTGATCTGTAGCGGGTGTCGGCGACGGTACGATGTCGGCTTGCATCTCGTTATTTGACACATGTTATAAAGTCACAACGTCATAGAGTATTCAGACTTAATCAAACCACAAGGGCCTATCCAGGATAAGTCTGCAAAGGGGAGATGCTATAACCCTGGAAAAAGACACTCATCATCCCAACCAATATCACATCCCTAATTCCAAAAAATCCATCCACCAACATCCCACACAGCCATCAATGCCTATCTACTTTACCTACCCAGCCCTATTCACTCGATTCCCCGTAACATATGTGGATTGGGCGCCCAACCAATAATTTTCAAACTCCATCCATGCCTATTTAATGGTGCCTGTACAGTGCACACCTACTTAGCATAAATATCGCCCCATCCACAAATACTTAGAACTCAAAAATAAGATTTTGTAGCAAAAAAGTCCAATACAACGAAGAATGGCTCTTAGATGCTCCTGGGTTTTAGACATTGCGTGTAAAGAAAGCATACGACCTTCAATATACCAGGAGGTGCTGAGTTGACATCAAAAGTAACGTTAAGGATTATACTTTATTAGGTACTCAACGTTTCGGCCAGGGGCCATCGTCAGGAGTGATATAAAAATGTCAAGTTAAGCAATTGACAAAAAAAAAGCACGCAAGAAAAATAGCGTGCAAAAGACACGTGGAATGCCGAAAAGCCTCCTCAGTGGTGCAGACACTTAAAGAAACTCCAAACCAGAAACAAACTATGTCAAGGTAGAATCCTCTGAGGAAGCCCGAGCCGAAGGTCCACATACATATCGATACATACACTCACGCACATATATAGACATAGATCCAATATAACGCGTAATACATAGAACATAATTTATGTTTATGTAATTTAAGTGATATACCAAGACGTCGTTTGCGTGTTTAGTTGCGGCCGTAGATTACGTATGTGTAGAGATTCGAGGACCTTTAGATCAGCGTTGTCCCTGGCTGTTGCTAGAATTTCTACTTTGAAGTTTGTGTTAGTGTCGCTGTGTTCCATGTTATAATGTTTGTCGATCATGTGTTCGCCTAAAGGTGTGTATGCTCTTCGAAGTCTGGCATCTCCCAAGTGCTCATTGTACCTATCCCTGATACTACGTTTGGTTTCACCGACATAAAATATTCCAAGACAGCGGTTGCACGTTATTTTATAAACTACGTTTTTCGCGTGCATCTACCTTTGAGCCCGTTGATACAGGTGTGGCACGTTCTTCTACCAGCAGGGCATGGCGGAATTTCCAGGGCTGAGCGGACCAGGTAAGATTTCAGCGTAGGTCCGCTAGTCCAGGCTACCCTAACATGGTTTAGATGAGACGAACGGATGGCTGCGTTTACCTGTCGACATAGTTGGTCATCGACAAAAGGGAGTCTCATGTAAACATAGTTGGGATTACTACCCGCTCGATGCCGACGTTGCCCTTATCCTACTCCTGTTGTGAGGGTGAACAGCACGAGCGGCGGAGTGTACCCGATGTGCTGGGTATCCGTTTTCCAGGAAAAGAGTTGTCATCTTCGCAAGGCTCCGCTCGCATGAAATAGTATCGGAGGAGACTCGTGCTGCTCTCCTCATTTGGGATGTTAAAACGGCCTTTTTAGTAGCCATCGGGTGGGCCGAATCATAGTGCAAGATGATGGGGGCTGCCATAGGTTTAAAGTACAGTTCGGTGGTGTAGCTCCCATCAGCCTGAACTACAAACAACGTATCAAGGAAAGGAATCGAACTGCTATGACCAGTGTGTTCTAAGGTGAACTTGATGCTGGAGTGTTGTTGGTTAATTTCTGCAAAGAAGTCGAGCAGAGAGGCCAAGCCATGTGTCCAAACACCAAAAATATCGTCTATATACCTCATGTAGAGAGCTGGTTTCAAATCATACGAATCTTGAGTCGATCTTCTTAGCTTCGTATGATTTGAAACCAGCTCTCTACATGAGGTATATAGACGATATTTTTGGTGTTTGGACACATGGCTTGGCCTCTCTGCTCGACTTCTTTTCAGAAATTAACCAACAACACTCCAGCATCAAGTTCACCTTAGAACACACTGGTCATAGCAGTTCGATTCCTTTCCTTGAAACGTTGTTTGTAGTTCAGGCTGATGGGAGCTACACCACCGAACTGTACTTTAAACCTATGGCAGCCCCCATCATCTTGCACTATGATTCGGCCCACCCGATGGCTACTAAAAAGGCCGTTTTAACATCCCAAATGAGGAGAGCAGCACGAGTCTCCTCCGATACTATTTCATGCGAGCGGAGCCTTGCGAAGATGACAACTCTTTTCCTGGAAAACGGATACCCAGCACATCGGGTACACTCCGCCGCTCGTGCTGTTCACCCTCACAACAGGAGTAGGATAAGTGGGCAACGTCGGCATCGAGCGGGTAGTAATCCCAACTATGTTTACATGAGACTTCCTTTTGTCGATGACCAACTATGTCGACAGGTAAACGCAGCCATCCGTTCGTCTCATCTAAACCATGTTAGGGTAGCCTGGACTAGCGGACCTACGCTGAAATCTTACCTGGTCCGCTCAGCCCTGAAATTCCGCCATGCCCTGCTGGTAGAAGAACGTGCCACACCTGTATCAACGGGCTCAAAGGTAGATGCACGCGAAAAAACGTAGTTTATAAAATAACGTGCAACCGCTGTCTTGGAATATTTTATGTCGGTGAAACCAAACGTAGTATCAGGGATAGGTACAATGAGCACTTGGGAGATGCCAGACTTCCGAAGAGCATACACACCTTTAGGCGAACACATGATCGACAAACATTATAACATGGAACACAGCGACACTAACACAAACTTCAAAGTAGAAATTCTAGCAACAGCCAGGGACAACGCTGATCTAAAGGTCCTCGAACTCTACACATACGTAATCTACGGCCGCAACTAAACACGCAAACGACGTCTTGGTATATCACTTAAATTACATAAACATAAATTATGTTCTATGTATTACGCGTTATATTGGATCTATGTCTATATATGTGCGTGAGTGTATGTATCGATATGTATGTGGACCTTCGGCTCGGGCTTCCTCAGAGGATTCTACCTTGACATAGTTTGTTTCTGGTTTGGAGTTTCTTTAAGTGTCTGCACCACTGAGGAGGCTTTTCTGCATTCCACGTGTCTTTTGCAAGCTATTTTTCTCGCGTGCTTTTTTTTCTTCAATTGCTTAACTTGACATTTTTATATCACTCCTGACGATGGCCCCTGGCCGAAACGTTGAGTACCTAATAAAGTATAATCCTTAACGTTACTTTTGATGTCAACTCAGCACCTCCTGGTATATTGAAGGTCGTATGCTTTCTTTACACGCAATGCCAAAAAAAGTCCACGCTATTTTTAAATACATTGAATGAGGGACTCCCAGCAATTTTCCAGCATTTTGGTCTCACATCTGTTGCTGTGCTTGTCACGCGTGATGCGGTATTGAGCACCGCTCGGGCGTTGCTGTGCGGAGTGTGTTGTTGCTGTGCGGAGTGTGGTGTTGCTGTGCGGAGTGTGGTGTTGCTGTGTTTGTCATGCGTGATGCGGTATTGAGTACCGCACGGGTAGAGTGCTGTGCGGAGTGTGGTGTTGCTGTGTTTGTCATGCGTGATGCGGTATTGAGTACCGCACGGACGGAGCTTAAATAACTATTTGTGGCATGAGCAATGGTCAAACTGGTAACATTAAGAATCATTGGGCGGAGGAGGTGGCTGAGCGACAGAATACGCTGTAGAATACGCTGTTAGGTTCAAGCCTCGTCCCAGAGAGCCACAGGAATGCTATCAAGATCGTGATGGTTCTACATTGTCCGTTGGCCAATGAGCTTCATTTTTAACCGCCACATGCATCAAGATATCGTAAATAGACATTAGCATCGTTTTCTTTACTCAAGGTATTTACCAAAGGTCTTAAGAAATCTGACTACCATAGCGTATACATTCAAGCCGATTCACTATTGCCAACGTACACGCTGTAATGTGATTCGGGTGCTTGCACTGAAAACCTTCATTGGATGTGTGCCGTTGACTTCGCCATGTGTCATGACGTGTGCCTCCTCCACAAGATGCTTATGTCACACAAGAGCCCATCTCACTGTGCACACAGATCGCACACAAACCCGACGTCGTATCTAGTTGCGTCGGACAGTCCGGCATGGTGGAACAATGGTCAAACTGTTCAAAGGTCAAGTTGTGACCTTCTACGCACCAAGACAAACTGCGGAAAACGAGCGGTCGTATATCGGGCGTGTGCAGCCTACAGCAAGCATGTCATATCGGGTGACCTGAATGTTACTTCGGTTGTTGTATTCAAGCTGAAACTGAAACGGCATCTTTCACGGTAGCTATGTCGGAGTCATCCCAATCTAGTCATGCTATGCACATATATTTATCTGTGTTAATTTTTCGTCATCTTTTATGTCGTCTGTGCTCCTGTGTATCATCTTCTATGTATCATCTTCTATGTATCATCTTCTATGTATCCTGTGTATCATCTTCTATGTATCATCTTCTATGTATCCTGTGTATCATCTTCTATGTATCCTGTGTATCATCTTCTATGTATCATCTTCTATGTATCCTGTGTATCATCTTCTATGTATCATCTTCTATGTATCATCTTCTATGTATCCTGTGTATCATCTTCTATGTATCATCTTCTATGTATCCTGTGTATCATCTTCTATGTATCATCTTCTATGTATCCTTGTATCTTCTATGTATCATCTTCTATGTATCATCTTCTATTTTGTATCATCTTCTATGTATCATCTTCTATGTATCCTGTGTATCATCTTCTATGTATCATCTTCTATGTATCATCTTCTATGTATCCTGTGTATCATCTTCTATGTATCATCTTCTATGTATCCTGTGTATCATCTTCTATGTATCCTGTGTATCATCTTCTATGTATCCTGTGTATCATCTTCTATGTATCCTGTGTATCATCTTCTATGTATCCTATGTATCATCTTCTATGTATCCTGTGTATCATCTTCTATGTATCATCTTCTATGTATCCTGTGTATCATCTTCTATGTATCATCTTCTATGTATCCTGTGTATCATCTTCTATGTATCATCTTCTATGTATCCTGTGTATCATCTTCTATGTATCATCTTCTATGTATCCTGTGTATCATCTTCTATGTATCCTGTGTATCATCTTCTATGTATCATCTTCTATGTATCCTGTGTATCATCTTCTATGTATCCTGTGTATCATCTTCTATGTATCATCTTCTATGTATCCTGTGTATCATCTTCTATGTATCATCTTCTATGTGCCCATTCTGTCTGCCTATTTCTCATGCGTTCTTCATTGTTTTGTATTCCATTATGCACTTGTATGTTATGACTTTTTGTGTGACGAAAGGCAATAGGATAGCCCATTTATGGATTTGGTTTGTTAACGGTGACAATAAACAACAATGACTGCGGTTCAAAAACTTTGAGAGGAGCTCCTATCATGGGTGGAGTTTTCGGGGAGATTTGGAGGTTCTGGGGCCCCTTCTGCTCCAGGTGTGTTCGAAACCCGCCTGATCGAAGCAAATTTAGGCGTACTCTAGGTATTCTGAACGCAGAATACATTGTGGGCCCCCATGTATGAAGCATGGTCTTCACCTCTGCTTCACGCCCCGGAACACGTCCCGGAACACGTCAGCGGTAGGATGGCGCGTGGGTACATTTGCCTAACCTCCTGTCTGGTTGTTGGTGCACCAGGCCGTGAGGCTTAGTCTTCAGCGGCCACGACCATTGCTGATGAATTGTGTACACGTTCATGGCTGCCTTTCCCTGATTACAACAGACCTCACAAACGTTCGGAGGCGCTTTCTCATAGTGCTCTATGCTAAACTTTAGGGGTGCTCGGTGGACTTCCGAGGTGCACTGACAACGTTAAAATAATAAAATTATCCACCCATGCCCAGAGCCAGCCGGTTCTTTACCATCCACCACCACCATCAGATCCATGGATATGCAGTAAGCAGTGTAGCGCCTCCATTTAGCCGACGTGGGACGCTGGCATGCCTCTGGAATGTGTGATCTCTCGGTGAAAATGCAAGAGCTTGCTGAACTTCGCATCTGAATGGACGACAAATAAAGAGTCGTCGGCAAATCATGAGTCATCGGCTCCCAGCTGTTTCTATTGCTAAGTTGCCCAGCTTACAGTTTGCCTTCATTTTCCAAAAGTTTCGATTTTCGTTGCATACGTTGACCCGCTTGGAAGCAAGCGGGTTGGTTCTCATTGCTTGATCCACTCGGAAATAATGGTCTGGATGGTCCGCTGGAAGCAGACGGGGCTGGTCTGTTAACGCCAAAGTTCCCGGCGAAGCCTGCCAAAGCACCCGCGACGAGCTTTTCATATAACATTTTGTAAGCGGGGAAACCTGCGGCCGAAGTGGTGCCCCGGGCTCTCCTGTTCCACTGCCAGGTCGAAACCTGCGGCCCAAGTGGTGCCCTGGGCTCTCCTGTGCCACTGTCAGGTAGCAACGAAGCCAGCCCCCGATGTGGTGCCCCGGGCTCTCCTGTGCCACTGTCAGGTAGCAACGAAACCAGCCCCCGATGTGGTGCCCCGGGCTCTCCTGTGCCACTGTCAGGTAGCAACGAAGCCAGCCCCCGATGTGGTGCCCCGGGCTCTCCTGTGCCACTGTCAGGTAGCAGCGAATGTTTTTGTCTGAGCCACCTCCCTGATGTTAGCGATCCCAACATGTTCTTCGTGGACGGACTCATCCAACGCATTGTGATGCTGCAAAACATGCTGGACATCTCCCGCTCCTTTGCGGGCTCAGTTTTTCGGCAGCATCATCCGGCAGACCATAGTCAACACATGTGTCCTGAGCGAACACGCAAATGCTGCGCTGTATATCTCGGTAGTTGGCCTTAATGCTGTGTTGTTGTGACATCAGTGGGTGATATCAGTGCGTGATATTGTGACGTCAGTGGGTGACGTCAGTGGATGACCTCAGTGGGTGCTGTTGTGACAGTATTGGGTGACATCAGTGATTACTGATGTGACGTCAGTGGGTGACATCAGTGAGTGTTGATGTGATATCATTGGGTGACATCAGTTGGTACCTTTGTGACGTCAGTGGGTGACATCAGTTAGTTATATTGTGATGTCAGTGGGTGACATCCGTGGGTGACATCAGTGGGTGTTGTGACATCAGTGGGTGACATCAGTTGGTACCTTTGTGACGTCAGTGGGTGACATCAGTGAGTTATATTGTGATGTCAGTGCGTGACATCCGTGGGTGACATCAGTGGGTGTTGTTGTGACATCAGTGGGTGACATCAGTATGTGCTGTTGTGATGTCAGTGGGTGACATCGGTGGGCGATGTTGTGACGTCAGTGGAGTGACATCAGTGGGTGCTGTTGTGACATCAGTGGGTGACATAGGTGGGTGTTGTTGCGACATCAATGGGTGACATAAGTAAGTGCAGTTTTGACGTCGGTAGGTGGTTTACTTGACCTGAATTGTCTCACTTTCGCTGGCCAGAAATTTAAATCATTGTTAGCCGGCGCGCAGGAGAGAGTACACCACCCGGTGGGGGAGGGTGGGGGAGGGTGGGGGTGCGCACTGACTGCTCCACACCCACTATCGGTGCCGTCCCCACTGTCCCGCTGTGGATGCGGCACCGACAGCGGATACGACACCGATAGTGGGAGACACCGGCAGTGGGAATGACACCGACAGTGGGAACGACATCGGTAGTGGGTACAACACCGACAGTGGGAACGACACCGGCAGTGGGAACGACACCGACAGTGGGAACGACACCGGCAGTGGGAACGACACCGACAGCGGGAACGATATCGGCAGTGGGTACAACACCGACAGTGGGAACGACACCGGCAGTGGGAACGACACCGACAGCGGGAACGACATCGGCAGTGGGTACAACACCGACAGTGGGAACGACACCGGCAGTGGGAACGACACCGACATTGGCAGACACCGATAGTAGGGACCCCACCAACAGTGAGCTGTCCCGCCGAATTTATGCACATGCCATTTCCGATCCATCCAAGGATTGCATAGTTACAATGAAGGCGTGGCTAGCCACGCCTGGTCACGTCACCACCACCGATTAAACCCCTGGTAACATATTCATTGATAATGGCTATATTCGCCATGGCCCAGGCCTATGAGCCAGGCGCCCATCCAGAACTTGCAATAAGAGTCCAATCGTGTCTTTTCCTTAACAACTCTAATCGTGGATGTTCTGGACTATTATCACGTCTGAACGGGAACTAGTTTTAAACAGCTGCGCTTGTGCTCACTTGTGCTCGGCATCGGTCGGTCAGTCATCAAAACTGCTGACTCATGGAACTTGGGAATGAGCTTCCAACTGCGGAACACTGGCCATGGCCTGCTGGCCAACACTGGCCATGGGCTGCTGGCCAACACTGGCCATGGGCTGCTGGCCAACACTGACCATGGGCTGCTGGCCAACACTGACCATGGGCTGCTGGCCAACACTGACCATGGGCTGCTGGCCAACACTGACCATGGGCTGCTGGCCAACACTGGCCATGGACTGATGGCCAACACTGTCCATGGACTGCTGGCCAACACTGGCCATGGGCTGTTGGCCAACACTGGCCATGGGCTGTTGGCCAACACTGGCCATGGGCTGCTGGCCAACACTGACCATGGGCTGCTGGCCAACACTGCATGGGTGCTGGCCCATGAACTGATCTGGCCAACACTGTCCATGGACTGCTGGCCAACACTGGCCATGGCCTGCTGGCCAACACTGGCCATGGGCTGCTGGCCAACACTGACCATGGGCTGCTGGCCAACACTGGCCATGGGCTGCTGGCCAACACTGACCATGGGCTGCTGGCCAACACTGACCATGGGCTGCTGGCCAACACTGACCATGGGCTGCTGGCCAACACTGACCATGGGCTGCTGGCCAACACTGGCCATGGGCTGCTGGCCAACACTGACCATGGGCTGCTGGCCAACACTGGACCATGGGCTGCTGTCGAAGCTGCACCCAGATGCATTGACGCGACACACACACACACACACACACACACACACACACACACACACACACACACCGATAGGGGCAACACGACGAACTGGCACACATTCCTCAGCTGGAGCAGCTCGTCTTGGATCAGGAAGGCCGTCAGTAGGAATAACTACGCGGCAACGTTTTTCCTGACCCCCTGCACTCTGTGATCGTGAAAATAGTAATTCACGGAGCTCAGAACGAGACTGGGATAACGGTATACGTTGCCATCCAGCATTCATCAACCTTATGCTGCAGTTGTAAATAAAGAAGCTAATAATGTAAAAGGTAGCCGGTATTGGCAAGCTAGCTCAATCAAAGAATCGTCTTGGCAAAACCACAACATTTGCAATGCTACATGGTGAGAACTTCAAGAAGAACTTATACCGATATTTCAGGATCTCCGGATAGATAATATTTTTATATTCGCGATTCGAATCTCAGAGCTAATTTGAAATCCGCGATTCGGGAATCCACCAAGAGATTGCATCACCGGTGCGCAGTTCTCATGGCAAAAACAACACGTCGATTCCGATATTCCGTGCGTCTCGCAGGACTGTGCCGCCAGCCGAGGCTTCGCAGTGGCACGTGGCTCTCGCCCCAGGTACGGAACACTCGGCATATCGCTGAGACTCAGCGCCGGCAGCGAACGCCGGTCCAGTCCGAAGGACTGCTTGCGGCGAACGTTTCAATGCATTTTCGCACCGGAAGCGGCCTGCCTTGTCAGCCGCTGTTGGGCGTCGCGCGAGACATTCTCGACCGCCGCGGGAACACGTGATTACACCGAATCCATCACCCGCCTGACCGCCGGCCGCCGCCGGCTCGGCGCGTGAGCCGACAGTTTGTGAAACAGTGGCGTGGGATTAAGTCGGAACGGGCGGCTCCCCGACGGCGCCTGTCGGCCGCCGGCCCCGCCCACCGCCGCCCCCTGTCCGTCACAGGCCGCCCCGGGCCGTCTGACCCCCACCCCCCTCCCAGCCGGCCGGGTCGTCCGTCAGCCGCTGTCTCGAGACCATCCGCTGGACCAGCGGCACCGGCCTAATCCGGCCGCGCCGACCGCCGGCCCGCCGCACGGGCACCGCGACCGGCGCCGTGGTGACCTGACAAGTGGTGACGTGACAAGTAGTGACCCGGCAGTGGTGACCCGGCAGTGGTGGCCCGGCAGTGGTGATCCGGCAGTGGCGATCCGGCAGTGGTGATGTGGTGATCCGGCAGTGGTGGATCAGGCAGTGGTGGATCAGGCAGCGACTCCGACGCCCAAGTCGTGGCGCTTGTGCATGATGGCTGAAGGGCACCTCTTCACCGCAGGCACTCCCCCAGTATCCCCGATGATTGGAGCTGTGTGCAGCTAATAGTTGTGACGCTGATACGTTGGCGCAGCATTGATGTCGGGCCGCGTACGACGAAGTCCGCAGCTAGCTAAACATTGATGTGAAGTGCATTTTCGTGTATTTACGTGCATTGGCTTGTGCACGGCAGGGTGGAAGGCAAGGGTAGCAAGGGTGTTTGTAGTAAGGCGGCGATTGTAACTGACCACCAACTAAAGGGGATGCATGAGCCACAGATTGAAGACGCCACCGACCTCGGAGGAGTCATTGCACCAGCTACGCCACGACGGCTGTTGGTCACCGATCCATGGCGAGGGGTGACCGGTGTCAGCGACCCCGGCTCTCGTCGAGAGGTCTCAGTTGGCACCAGGCGGTGTTCGTCTCGGCCGTGCGACTTGCGGTCACCTGCCCCGCCCCCAGCTCTCAATGTGAGTGCCTTGCTCGGCACCAGCACGCCAGTCAGAGGCTTCGCCGGAGGATCTGTAGAAGGGTGCGGCGCCTCGTCCATCTCTCCGCCTTTGTCGTCCCGTGGTGACGTGAGCCCTAGGTATTCCTCGGGCGGGCCGTCGTGCACTGCGGAGCTGGCCGAGAAATGTGAGCGGGCGGGAAGATGGGCGCTGGCGAGGAGATGGGCGCTGTCGGGGAGATGGGAGCTGGCGAGGAGATGTGAGCTGGCGGGAAGATGGGCGCTGGCGGGGAGATGGGCGCTGGCGAGGAGATGGGCGCTGGCGAGGAGATGGGAGCTGGCGAGGAGATGGGCGCTGGCGGGGAGATGGGAGCTGGCGAGGAGATGGGAGCTGGCGGGGAGATGGGCGCTGGCGGGGAGAGGGGCGCTGGCGAGGAGATGGGTGCTGGCGGGGAGATGGGCGCTGGCGAGGAGATGTGAGCTGGCGGGGAGATGGGAGCTGGCGAGGAGATGGGAGCTGGCGGGGAGATGTGAGTTGGCGGTGAGATGTGAGCTGGCGAGGAGATGTGAGCTGACAGGGAGATGAAAGCTGGCGGGGAGATGGGAGTTGGCGATAAGATGTGAGCTGGCGGGGAGATGAAAGCTGGCGGAATCACCCGATAACTTTGGGATTCGGCATGCAGACGGGGATCGGGCACCTGTGTCTTGTGAAAGAGTTGTAAATTCGGTTTCAGGAGTGACGGATTTAGGCAGCTAGCCAAGTGCGCCCTTCAGAAAATCCTGGAACAATTTTTATCCTGTGATAGTTTTCATCGGCGCATCCAAAGCTGTCTGCGGTTGGGCGAAGCCCGAGAGAGAGAGAGAGAGAGAGAGAGAGAGAGAGAGAGAGAGAGAGAGAGAGAGAGAGAGAGAGAGAGAGAGAGAGAGAGAGAGAGAGAGAGAGAGAGAGAGAGAGAGAGAGAGAGAGAGAGAGAGAGAGAGAGAACGTCACCAATTACCACCACGTTACCAACTGCCACCACCTCACCAACTGCCACCACGTTACCAACTGCCACCACATCACCAATTGCCACCACGTTACCAACTGACACCACGTCACCAACTGCCACTACGTTACCAAATGCCACCACGTTACCAACTGCCACCACATCACCAATTGCCACCACGTTACCAACTGACACCACGTCACCAACTGCCATTACGTTACCAACTGACACCACGTTACCAACTGACACCACGTTACCAACTGCCACCACGTTACCAACTGACACCACGTTACCAACTGACACCACGTTACCAACTGACACCACGTTACCAGCTGCCATCACGTGACCGGCTGCCACCACGAGGCGAGCGCCATTAGCTGCCGGCGGAGACCGCCTTCCGGCCCGTTCCGGCGAGTCCGCCGCCGCCGCCGCCGCCGCCGCCGCCGCCGCCGCCGCCTTCGTCAGCCATTAATAATTATGGCGCACGTCCATCGCTGCGCGCCGCTTCCGTCTCGTGCTCTGCTGCCTCCGAGTTCCGGAACGCTTCCGGCGCCGAGGGGGCCAGCACGGAGACGGAGCCAGCACGGAGCGCTGAGTCGCCGGAGACGGAGTCAAATGGTCAGAGATTAGGCCGGGTCGTCAGAGATGGAGCCAGATCGTCAGTTGGGTCCGATCACCCCAAAGATGGATCGGATCGTGAGCTTGGGAATCATCGAATCGTCATAGATGGAGTCAGATCGTCAGAGATGGAGTTGAGTCGTCAGAGGAGACGACCTGGGGTCATCAGAGACTGAAGAATTTTCAGAGCCGGACGTCAGAATAGGCGAATTCAAAGCGAACGTACTCGGCTCCTCACAAAACTGTTGCAGATGGGAGTGTTCAGGTCGGCACTGGAGGCTTACAGCGTCACTGGTAGAGATCAGGTCGTCACTGGTGGTTTGCAACGTCACTAGAGGCTTACAACGTCACTGGGAGCGATCAGGTCGTCACTGGTGGCTTACAGCGTCATTGGCGGCTTGCAACGTCACTGGGAGAGATCAGGTCGTCTGGAAGCGTGTACCCACATGCTTACTTTGTCGGCAAGGAGAAGACGTGTTCAGCCCGACTTGCTGATATGGGCTTCGTTCTGCTAAAAAGCATTTGAAACATCCTGGGGAGCAATCTCACTCTGCCGATAGGTCATAAAAAGCCCGTTCAGCATGCGGGTTGCTCTCAATGGTCGGCTGACTGGTGCGGTGAACGACGCGTGACTTCACACCCACCCCATGGCACTCTGGCGGGCCCTTGATCCCTTTGTCACGGCGACATCGGCTGCCCCGCTCCTCTTCAGCGACAGCATTGTCGGCGGCATCGACTCTCGCCGTGCGCCTCTTCCGTCTGGCCGGCACAGCAGAATGAGTGATTTTTCGCCTCATCCGCAGCCGAACACCCCCTGCCCCGCGACTTTGGCCATAAATCACACGCGTCGTTAGCGCCGAATATTGCCAGATTCATAACCGATCGGACGCCGTTCGGGCCGAGGGCGCGAAGGGCGACTGTCGCACGCCGGCCGCCAGCCGACGTATGCTAATATCTAATGGTCGCGGTCGTATTCATATCCCAGTCGAAAATTGAATTCTGCATGATTTAGTTTGCGTGGGGAGTGGAGAGGGTGGCTGCGAATGCGTTCATGAAACAATATCCATCATCTCTTTGTTGGTTGAACGTCGGTGACTCGCTTTTCCATTGTTGTCCCACTGATCTTTGGATAGACCTGCCACCGATAAAGGGGGGAAATAATTAACCGGCTCCTACAATAGGTCTACATACATATCTCAGCACACCCAGGATATAATTTGACATGCTTCAAGCCAATTGTGGTGTCATGCCAGTTACGCCAGTAGGTATGCCTGCGACGAACATTATTTCTATATGCCGTAAGACATTTTCGATAATGTCATAATTACACAAGGATTTAATGATTAATTGAGCCAGAGAAGTCCATATGGGTTACGTCTATACGGAAAAGATGCTATAAGATGGGAAAATAAGAGACTGAAACCACATAATCAATGCCATATCCTGAGTTCAGTAGCAACTATCGATTCCATTGTGCTACCATGGCCAATCGCTTCAGCATTACATATTCGTAGGTCGGTACTGAATCCACAGGTAGGTATCTGTTACTGTATAATTCCATATTTATAAGCATGATCTAAGACATAAAAGGCTAAAGGCCCAACAAGAACCAGAGGGCCTATCCTAAATGGACCTGCGCAGTGCACGCCTACTAGTATCATTATTACACCATCCATCCTCAATTCCCACCCCCTATTAAATAACTTATAATACAAAATGAGATTATCGGGCCTGAAGAATGTATCCACCATATTATTATATAAATGAAATTAGACACTTCCCACTACATGAACATGCAACATATTCCATTGATCAACCATCTCCTGACTGATAACTTGTTGGTGTTTAGGTGTCCTCCACCTCAACTTGCTAAACCTGAACTGATGGTCAATATATGATTCCCTAAGTTGAAGAGCATTATTCAGATTGGCATAATCTAATTCTTCAGCTTGCATAAGCATATCAATGGTATCATCTCATAATCTACCATTCATGAGTGAGTACGTATTTAATACCGTAAGCATGTCCGCTTATTCTATATTGCCTATCCCATTGATGTGCAAGATATATATATATATATATATAGATATATACATATATATATATATATATATATATATATATATACACATATATATATATATATATATATATAGATATATACATATATATATATACATATATACATATATATATATATATATATATATATATATATATATATATATATATATATATATATATATATATATATATATATATATATATATATATATATATATATATATACATACATATATTTATATATCTGCAGAAGTACTCCGTCAAGACACTACGAATTTCAGAGACAGACAAACAATAACGAGGAACTCAAATATAAAAGATTTGAGGAGAACTTAGAATCTTAGAATCTTAGAGGAGAACACAGAGCAGAACAGTTGCAAAAAGTAAGATCATCGACAAGAAACTGTGCGATGCCGCAAAGCAACTCCGCGACAATGATAACATCGTTATCAGAAGAGGTGGCAAGTCGTCAATTTTCGTGATTCTGAACAGAGAAGAATATACCTCGACAATATGAAAGGTATCCTTTCTGACTTCAGCAAATTTCCAAAGGTACCAAAAGACACAACGACTTCAAATATATGTAGCCAAATTAGTCGTCACTGCCAACGCCACAATTGGCGCAGTTCATTTTCAGAACATGGTCGGAAAATGAAATCCTCGATTACTTCTATCTGGAAGGTTACACTATCAACCATAAGGTTTTCACTCAAGAAAAGCGTGAACATTTTCATCGAGCTTTCGGATCCCCAGTTGTCATGGGTCACCATGACTTCTGGGATCTTCTTTTTTCTCCAATTCTACGGCTTTTTCTCATCCCCCTCTTTCTCGTCACTACTTCCCTCATCTCTTATCTTTTTCTCCTATTACAATTGTTTTTTCTTCTTCTATCTCACTCTCTGCCTTTGCCGATTCTCACTCTCTCTCTCTCTCTCTCTTCCTCTTTCCTTTTTTTTCTCTCTCTCTCTATCTCTCTCTCTCTCTATCTCTCTTCCTCTTCCCCCCTCTCTCTCTCTCTCTCTCCCACTGTCTTTACATAACTCTCTCTCCTCCTCCCGCTCATTCGTTCTCTGTATCTACGCCGTTTTCGGAATACCAATCAGCCAAGGTGTCACTTGGACGCGGCCGACTCGAAATGCGTAAAACGGGATTAGCAGCGAAATGCAGCGGCCGTGACAAAAACCGCATTAAATGTCAGACGGATTACCGTGCGGCAAAAACGGGGTGCGGGCCAACGTCTAAATACTGCAGCCGATTGTGGTGGTGTCTAGGCACACGGTGACCATCAGTGTCCGGGCCGTCTGCCCGCCCCCCCCCTCCCGCCATCACCCACCACAGGTGCCGGCTCGCTTCGCCCATCCCATCATTGCACGTGACATCATGTCAGGCGGTGGGGGCGGTGCCGTGCCGTGGCCGCTGTCGGCTTCTGTTTTGGCACCCCTGGCGCGCTCTCAGCGGCGCGCGCCGTCCGTGACGCGCCGGTCGCGGAGCGCTCTGCGGCGGAGGCGGCGTCGAGATGGTGGCGGCTGTCGTGGCAGACGTGACGCGGCTCTTCTTACTGAAGCCGCGCCGCCGCTTTCACTCTCTCTCTCTCTCTCTCTCTCTCTCTCTCTCTCTCTCTCTCTCTCTCTCTCTCTCTCTCTCTCTCTCTCTCTCTCTCTCTCTCTCTCTCTCTCTCTCTCTCTCTCTCTCTCTCTCTCTCTCTCTCTCTCTCTCTCTCTCTCTCTCTCTCTCTCTCTCTCCATCTCTCTCTCTCTCTCTCTCTCTCTCTCTCTCTCTCTCTCTCTCTCTCTCTCTCTCTCTCTTTCTGCTTTCCACTGGAAGGAGCGCTGTGCTCCACTAATGCGGCACCACTCACTCGGAATTGAATTCCTGAAATTGTTCACATCGGCTTTTTTCCCACAGTAAATCAGAGGACTTTGTTTCTGGGATTGGTTACACTGCGGAACGTATAATTTCATAGTTAGCACACGTCCCTTTCCAGTTCGTAAATTAGAAACAGTCTGCTTCGTGCAAATACGTTCAGCTGTCAAAACCCGATCCTTGCGCGGCCAGTCTCGGAAATGTACTCATGAGGCGGCGGGCTATCTCTCAGGTGCCAGGCAGCCCCGGCGCCGGGCAAGGACCGAGCGGCGGTGCACGTTCGAGACTGTCCAAGCTGGCGGAGAGGTGGGCGAGTCCCGCCCGCCTCCCCCACACCTGTGCGAACCGCCGAGCCGAACGTAACCTCGCCGCTGTCCCTGCGCCCGGCCAGCACTGACGGCCGGCTAATGGAACACCTCCATGAAATATGTCCCTATTTCGGACAGAATCGGACGCAATTATTTCCCACTTTATCCGTCGGGTGCAGCCGCTTTGTGTGGCCACGTCTCCGCGGTGGAGCGCGGACGAGTGCTCGCCACGAGCGCAGTTTCCCCGGACGGCAGCGGAGCACGCGCTGTCCAAGCGGGCCATGCGTCAATCCATTCCCGTTACCGATCGCTCGCCGCCGTGGCAGCGGCGGCGACGCTTCCGACGACACCGCGTCGCGGCTGCGACCGCGGTGTCTCCTGCGTGACGACCGGTGTTTGTCGACGGCGGTGGTCCGCCGAAGCGGTGCGCGCCACCGGCGGTGTCCCCTGCGCGACGACCGATGTGACCGGCGTGACTCCTGTCGACGGCGGTGGTCCGCCGAAGCGGTGCGCGCCACCGGCGGCGATGGCGCGACGGAGACTGCCGGGGACATGCCGCTCGACATTGTGCTCCTGTCAGCTTGTATGCTTGGACGGTGGCTGAGAGCACCCGTTCGAGAGCTGTCGGGCGCCGGGCACGCGCCGGCGCCACAAAAGCCCTCTCGAGGTGGGGGTTGTTGTGCTGCTCTTCAGCCGTCGCTGCTCTGGCTTCTGGAGTGGTCTTTCGAACAGCTTGGACAATCCACAATTCTCCGTCTTTAACAATAATGTCATGTGCTATTCATCAAGCATGCCGATTACAAAATGCTAACTTGAGTCTCAAGTGCTGTTCAAAGTATTTCGGCACCAAACAGTAGTTCAACACGCATCCACCACGTCCTCTACAAGTTCAGCAGTTCTTACGGAAGTTTTGATGTTGTTCATTCTGTATTTGAAAGGTTTCTACCACGCCAGGCCTGAATGCTTCGATTAATCTGAGTTGTTACTGCAATCGCATTGAACTATTTTGTTGTTAACTGAATGCAATCATGTTCGAAGAAGAATCATTGCATGCATCTATAGTGTACAGCCCACAATATTTACAATAATTACTGCCCTGATATAATTTGGGCCACTGCTCGACCTACCTGACCAAATGGGACGTGAGCGGACAGCCACATCGGCACAATTTCGCCAGGTTTTCGGTGCACCTCCCCAGAGATTATCGTTTAGAAACTTCAGTGCAACGTAGTGGTGATGATGGTGATAGTGGCGGTGCAGAATGTTTAGTGCCACCGGAATCGCATCAGGCCGCTGTTTATGCGGTTGAGCCAGAGACCGAGAGACGAGTCCTAATATGATACGTCTCCTCTTGCACACCATTGCTGCTGAGAGCAAGCTAAATCTCTGATGCAGTAAGCCGTCCGAAGTAAAGTTGGCGACGGAAAAATGCCTCACAAGAGCACATTTCATCCGGACACGTGTACCCCAACAGGGATGATTGCAGACGCACTTCGCAATCTGGTCTTCACGTCCTGATCTTCTAGATGGTTGCTGCCCCTGCAGTTGGTTTGTAGTGCGCGCGCTGTGTGTGTGCGCGCCGGTCAGCACTGTCGAAGCCGGTGACTGAGCCCGGTCCAGTCCTCCGGCCAGGAGCGTGGAAGCCGGTGACTGAGTCCGGTCCAGTCCGCCGGTCAGCACTGTCGAAGCCGGTGACTGAGCCCGGTCCAGTCCTCCGGCCAGGAGCGTGGAAGCCGGTGACTGAGTCCGGTCCAGTCCGCCGGTCAGCAGTGTGAGCGACGGTAACTGAACCGGTCAGTCCTCCGGCCAGGAGCGTGGAAGCCGGTGACTGAGTCCGGTCCAGTCCGCCGGTCAGCAGTGTCGAAGCCGGGACTGAGCACGGTCCAGTCCGCCGTTGTAAAATGATCCACCTAGCTGGCTCCTGACTCAGTTAAGAATGTGGGCATTGGAAAATGGCCACCAGCTATCTCCTTTATAAGTTTGGATATCTTCTAGAAATGGCCTCAAGAATCCTTGCCTTATGACACATTATGTATAAATGACGTCAGAATGGTCTCGTGCTTCAGTCAAACACATATTTTCAAACTCAGTATTATGCTTGCGATGGCCGGCATAAACCAGCACCACTTCTCATTATCGGCGAAATTTGGAAGCCAGTGCTTTTGAACACAGTAGCAGGGCGAGAGACAATTCCAAATAGGCAACGATCAGAGCATGCTAAGAACAGCTTCCGTCAGATAATTCCAAATATTGTGCAACTATTTAACGGTATTTTTTGCTGTAAAATGCATCGCAAGTACTGAAGGGTGTATATGCTGCAAATGGAATTCTGAGGTTTTGGTCAGGTTTAGCCAGTTAAGACTAACTTCAGCCACTGTACTAATTTCAGGTGGCCTCTTTCCCCGACTGCACGGACATGCTCAAGTTGTGCTAAAGCTCATGCTCTGCTCTCGTAAGCATAGCTTTGGTCCACAACTCGTCAATAATTGATATCAGGATTCGTGGGTGCGAAGAATGGTTTGCCGGTACATAATTGATGCGTGCGGAATGTGGACGTGGACAGCCACGGATAAATATTGATGTCGGGGAGGGAGGGGTGAGGGTGAAGGGCGGATATTTGTTTTCTTTGGTCCATTAATATCTCGCAACGTCCACAGACCTTGTGTGTAGATGCTGACTGAGTCATTTCCATGAACATCGGGTGATCCTAAATACCCCATCCCCCAAAAAAAAACTGCACCGTCTTGTGATGGAGGCGATAGGCCCTTCAGTGCATGCATTGTTTGTGCAGAATTCTATGGAATTGCCAAGATCGGATAAGATGAGGATGTTCTGTTCTGGGATAAGATGGTATGATTTGCACAATTAAGTGCCAGATCACCCTGTTGGAGAGCCCTTCTCAAAGCTCATTTACTAAAGAAGTTCCTGTCGCTAGACCTCTGAATTTCCTAGAACCAAATGGGTCGAAATTCGCCATTGCCTCTGCGTGTGATGATGGGATACCCAGGCGGAGTGTCGTGTTGTGGGCAGAAGCTTCATACCTGAAGCTATTCCTCCCGTAGAGGAATTCGCGGCCCATTAGAGCGGCCATATAAAGATGAAATATGGCGCAGGTGAAGATGATCCTGTGATCAAGATCACCAGTGTAAAATGGAGGGTGGTGGTGGATGTACGCTTCATTCAGCGAGGTGTGAGCGAGGCAACCGGAAGAGTCAAGAACTGCCGCCAAACGTACGGTTATTGCAGTGAGGTGACCGCTGCAGTGAGGTGGCCGCTGCAGTCAGGTGGCCGCTGCAGTGAGGTGATCGCTGCAGTGAGGTGGCCGCTGCAGTGTGGTGACCGCTGCAGTGTGGTGACCGCTGCAGTGAGATGACCGCTGCAGTGAGGTGACCGCTGCAGTGAAGTGACCGCTGCAGTAAGGTGACCGCTGCAGTGAGATGACCGCTGCAGCGAGGTGACCGTTGTAACGGTCACAACCTCACTGCAACGCATTGCAGTGAGGTGTCATGAGGATGATGTGATCATCATCATGTGGTCATCATGTGCTCAGGATCGTATGATTCGTCCGTCGATTAGATCGCCGTATCAGATTTTGTCAGTGGCTAGATTTTGTCGGTGGCCAGATTTTGTCAGTGGTCAGCTTTTTGGCCTGAAATCAGGCAATTTCTGCACTGAAATGACCTGGTTTGTTCTTACAGGCCGGACGAATTTATAGCAGGCTAATACGAAACTATCGGTTATCGTTCCGCAACGACTGCTCCAGAAATTTGCTATCAAGTGGAACTTGTTTTCGATTCATCAAAGCCGGTCGAAAGCCTGAAGAGCTTACGTATTGTGCTGCCGACGATTATTGCTGGTTGTAGCCGGTAGGCAGCGCTGAACTAAGAGTTTCACAGACTTCTCAGGTTTGCAACTGTTACGCGCCAGTACTGCACATCGTCCAAAGCTGTCACAACTCCACCGGTGTCGGCAAGTTTTGAGTTCACTGCAACTTTGCATTCATTGGTGAGGTATAAGGTATGTGTCTTTTCCATGGTTCTTTCGGTTCATTCATGGAGCAGAGAAAGGGACGTCTTACCTGTCGCCTTCTCGGACTCATTGTTTCAGGAGAAGCAACATTGTTGGTGCCTCACGCTTGCGGCTTGGTGTTGAGGAAACTTACTGATTCTACCTACGTTGTGCTAAATCCGTTTCGACCCATTTATTTGGGGAATGTTCCTACTATTCAGCGGTTTTGGGATATCTGACAAGCACGACATCTTCCAGTCACCTTAATATCAGACCGAAGTAATTTTCGGCCTCATTCGTGACAAGGTGATTCATCCTCTGATAATGCATCAGGATTCATCCCTGATGAACAGGATTTGTAGACATTCACGGCATTGGTCATTTGTGCACCATTTATTTTTCCCAGACACGTTTAAATCATCTTTCGACGACGATTAGTAAAATGACAGGCGAATATCTTCCCAGACATGACGTAAGCCGCGGTTATTGATTAGCAGCATTGTTTATGTCGCGGCGTTTTCTACAGCTGGTCGAATTCCTTTCCTCGCAAACAACGTGTGCCCTTACTGAGTTCGTTCAACGCCGCCCGATGGCCAGCCGGCCCCATGAGGGCACTGATATGTTAACCGCGACCCGTGCACCTGCACGGCAGTGTGACTGAACAAAAAACCGCGGGCCGTTTTGGCGCGACCCGACCGTAGAGCGAATGATTTCTGACGCCATTGTGCGCACCGCCATCCGTCTTGCGCGTCGAAGCCATTGTAATACGAATGGATCAGATAATGCCGTGTTTTTATGGACGGCGCAGCTCGATTGTCAACAATGAAGTCGGATCGATCAGGACGCGGAGAATGACCTGCCGTACCCGGCAGCGCGCTCCTCCGATACTGCGCGACAGATAATCAAACTGCGCGACAGAAAATCACACTGCGCGACAGAAAACCACACTGCGCGACAGATCACCGCCAATAGTTTCCGTCACCAGCACACTTGTGCACAAGGCGGCACCATTGCCTTCTGCTTACACATACTACCGATATTAAGCGCAATGCTCCGATTATATATATATATATATATATATATATATATATATATATATATATATATATATATATATATATATATATGCATATCTTTCTCACCCACACTTCCGCCACAGCTTCATGTCACCGAGTCCATTATGGCTGATCAATCACCCTATCTATCTATATATATCTATCCATTATGGCTGATCAATCATCACGGGCGTGGGAACGATTTTAAGCTCGGTATGTCTGAGTTGTTTTTGAAGGCTGCCGAACCCAGCAACCTCCGTGCAAGCAGCACGACACTGATTGTGAAATAGCCCAAAGTTGCTAGCACTGACCCTGCTGACTTCCCTACTTGGCCCCCCCACCCACACGCCCCTGATTTCGATGCGGTCTCCGTAGCTACTCGGACGGCGATCGGTGCCTGCCATTTGGTGACGTTTCGCCGTGCGCCGATATGGTGGCGGCTGCTCCAGCCAGCCATGGCACGTCCAGACCAACAAGGCCTCGTTGCTCAACGTCTGGCACAATAACAGCAAGGGCTCGCGACCGATAACATGACCAAAGCAAGGGGCGGATCCATGCATTTTGATCGGTGGAGAGAGGCATTTGTACTGGAGGGGATAATTTTTCTCTGGAGTGGGTGCCATCGGCTGAAAAACTCGCTTGGCGGGGGCAGTTGCTCCTGAATCCGCCACTGTGCCAGACCGCCTGTGGAGCCCTGGCCAGATTACAATGGGGTGGCGCAGAAGGCAGTTATGGATGTCAGCGTGCGTTGATTCATTGCACCGTATGCCGGCAGAAATGCGGCAGCTCGTTGTTTATGCCCTTGCAGTCTTCAATGCAATTATCCAAGGAAAATCAGCGACGGCTTTCAAGAGTCGACAAGGTAAGCACTATTTACCCCATGCGTGGAAACAGTGTCATGTTCCACCTACATTTTATAGTGAAAATGAAGTCAAATATTCCACATATATGTTAATACCTGGAGCAAATTTTGTCCTCTTTTCGCCTGACACAACATATACCCCTAAAATGAACTACAAAACAAGAAGCGCTTTGCTGCAGCTTCTTTGCCTCTCTGACTTAAAACACAAATAGATTGTCAGTTTTCTTCCAATTGTGATGCACGAGCCCAACGGAGGTCATGTGTTTGTAGTGATGCTCGTTGCTCACTAGAACTTAAATCGCATGCAAATAAAACAAGGATAAAATAAATACACAAAAGGACTGACTTCTCTTTCTTGGAGCATATGCAGCTAAAGCCTCCATAAAAGCACATACAACTTCTGATGTTGCCAATCTCGTGTTTTAAACAATAATGTATAAAGTAAACAAGCATAACATTACTAAAAGCCAACTGAAATGTTCATCATTTGTTGCGAAGCAAATTAAATATTGTCCCTGATTCAGCGTTCAGTAATAAAAAAGAAACAGCTAGCTGTAGTTGGGCTGTATGGGTGAATTGTGGCCTCCTCGACATGTATGTCGCTATGTGAAAACGATTGTCTGTGTGTGCAAGATGGTGGGGTTGGGGTGGGGTGACATCAAGTTTACTTGGGAGAAAATAAGGTTGAGCCAGGCTACTGGTAACTCTCGTTGCGTTGAAGGAGGAAACATCTGTTAAGTGGCTGGGTAAATCGGTGGCTGGGATGTGCTCTGAGCTGTTCTGACTCAACGTTTGGGCCACAACTCAAAATTGCAGTGGGTGTGGTGATATTTTGCATTCGTTGATGGAATTGTGAGGAGGATTACACCATCCATGAAGTAATTATTTGCTACAAAACCAATCCAGACTTACCGATATCAGCAGTTTAGCTAGACGACTGTAACCTGTGGCAGTCGCGTGTACCGGAGCAGATACGACTGTAACCTGTGGCAGTCGTGTGCACCGCAGCAGATAGTGTAGGACGAAGGTTCGATGCAGTAACGTCGTCGGAAGTTTCACTTGAGGGAGGGGGTCATGGGGGTGGGAATTGTTTTATCTAATGTCTACCCCTGTTTCGGAGGATGCGGTAGCCTATCCTATTTGGCTATACGCACTATTGCTCTTTCGATTTATGCTGGGCTTTCCTTTGGCCAGCTGTCCCAGAGTGAGGACAGTCAGTTCATGAATGCCTCCGAATGCAAATACATATGTTGTTATTCGTCATTATTCTGGTTCAGTCAGAATATTTGCGTCTTTTTACCGTTTTTCGTTTTCATTTTTTAGATAGGCCGACCACCGTATTAGTAGAAGTATCCCCAGGAGCACCTCAGATAGGTAGGTAGCAAGCCAGCAACACCAAATGGATTGGTCCTAATTAACAACCAACCCATCGGTATTACCAGGGGTCTGTCTCAGCAGTCTAATGAATGTGCTTCAGGGCCGTTTCCAGCGACATCATGGGGCATATATGGACGGTGAAGATGAAATTCATGGGTGTCATCAGATTATTTCTACTGGTGGTGAAGGTGCCGAATTAGGGAGTGTCAAAGTAGGGATGAGGAAGGGAGGGAAAGTGACAGATTCAGGGAAATTTCCGGTGGTCCAGAGGCATTTTGATGGTTTCTTTGGCGGGTAGGCGAGACCGGCTCAGGGAGAGCCACCGGATACTTTTCTGGAGGTAGTGGCGGCAGTGCCGATTCCGGGCATTTTCCAGGATTTTGTGGTACGAAAGATAAGATGCCCGGTTCACGAGCTTCACCAGGGGTTCTCTCGGGGTGGTGATGGAGATCCTTCCACACACATCATTAGATTAATGCAATGTGCCAAATTGGACGCTGTACTTAATCTAGTATGCTCCCAATCAATAGACACATTGCTTGGTGAGGGCAAGGCGTGTATATTTCTGAAAAGAGTTCTGGGCCGGCACATGGAGTGCCGAAATCGATTGGAGGAGGGGAGGTGCGTCCATGGCGTCCATGTTAAAGTTGATATTATTAGAAGTCTAAGCCAACATTGATGGGAGGGGTGGCACCCCACTGTGACCATACTAATGTACTAACTCGAGACCCATGGACAAATGGCAAAGCTCACTGGAGGCTTAGCCTTTGAGACAAATACAACGTCAATTACTTATATATACACACACACACACACACACACACACACACACACACACACACACACACACACACACACACACACACACACATATATATATATATATATATATATATATATATATATATATATATATATATATATATATATAATATTATACACACACATGTGTGTGTGTGTGTGTGTGTGTGTGTGTGTGTGAGAACACAGAGCAATGGGAGCATAACTTTAGTAGCAACGTTTCGGCTCACGCCTTTCTCAAGCTACCCGGAGTGAGCCGAAACGTTGCGAATAAAGTTATGCTCCCATTGCTCTGTGTTCTCACAATTTGTCTTTCCATCCTAACTAGTACAAAATATATATATATATATATATATATATATATATATATATATATATATATATATATATATATATTATGTGTGTGTGTGTGTGTATGTGTGTAGGAATTTGCATGCGTGAACAGATACCTAAATATATATAAATGTATGCATATAGTCAAGCGGAACTTACTCATTCTGTTAGTACCAATTTGTACCCAAAAGGCGCCGTACCTGAGCAAAATTGGTTGTTCGCATGGGCTTAGCAGTCAATATGGCATTTCAGGGCAGCGTCGTGCTAGCTTTGGATAGCATTGACACTCGTCTTATTTATGCCGTTCATGCAATACAATAGCTACAAAATAACGCCCTCCTTGTTAATTTCAAAGCAGTTAAAACATGCAATGGGTGATAGGAATGCCCCATTTGAATAATGAAGACAGTAGCCAGAATTTCCTCCAAAACAAGCAAAAGAGTGTTTCACTGGAACTTCCAGTATTGCAGTGTGTCAAGCGCGAATGCTCGTTCCGAGTCATTGATGAATATATTTGAAAATATTATCTGACTAGATTTGATTGGAGGAACATCTGGACAAATTTGTTGTTACTGCAAGAGCAGCTAGCCATGGCTGTATATTTTTTCCTTAGACCTGAGCCACTTTGGAATGAAACTACCCTCTACGCCAGCGTGATAAGTACAGCACCACTGAGGGCGCAAGAGATTCACTGCAGAGCTGCTGTCAGCACACGAATAAAAACCTCTGGACTCAGGAGAGGAGCCTGTAGCCATACTTAGGGAGGTGCCTCTGGTCACGAGTGGAAAACGTGCAATTGCGGCTAATGCATTTGCGAAACCAACTTTGGCCCTTGAAGCTGCAGTTTTCTTCGAATTTATTTTGCTTAACCAGTGTGCAACACCAGCCTGTAAAAAAGTGCATTCACAGAATACTTGCTTTGGACAGAGAATGCCAGCACTTCGGAAGAAATATGAAAAGATGAAGACTGGTAGAGAGCAGCTAGCCATGGCTGTATATTTTTCCTTAGACCTGAGCCACTTTGGAATGAAACTACCCTCTACGCCAGCGTGATAAGTACAGCACCACTGATGGCGCAAGAGATTCACTGCAGAGCTGCTGTCAGCACACGAATAAAAACCTCTGGACTCAGGAGAGGAGCCTGTAGCCATACTTAGGGAGGTGCCTCTGGTCACGAGTGGAAAACGTGTAATTGCGGCTAATGCATTTGCGAAACCAACTTTGGCCCTTGAAGCTGCAGTTTTCTTCGAATTTATTTTGCTTAACCAGTGTGCAACACTAGCCTGTAAAAAAGTGCATTCACAGAATACTTGCTCTGGACAGAGAATGCCAGCACTTCGGAAGAAATATGAAAAGATGAAGACTGGTAGAGATCAAAGCGAAAAGACTAGGAGTATAACTAAGTAACAGTGACGGAGTCGATCGTCCGGTACAGTCCGAAGCAGCACCTTATAGATAGTTTGGTTTCTGATTGACAGATTACGACCTGGCATGGCATTGCGTAAACAATCGTGCACATAAAACGTAGCCGGATCACAAAACCATTGGTAGGTGGTGCCACCCTTCCTGGCTACCATCTCGCATCCGGAAGCACTGCCGGCAGCATATGCCCAGAGCAGTTCACGGAGGAATGTCTGACCTCACGTACTTCGAACACGCCGACTCCTGTCCGCGGCAGTGTCGCTTCACGTGCCATCTGACCTGTCCGCGACAGTGTCGCTTCACGCGCCATCTGACCTGTCCGCAGTGTCGCTTCACGTGTCATCTGTCCGCGACAGTGTCGCTTCACGTGTCATCTGTCCGCGACAGTGTCGCTTCACGTGTCATCTGTCCGCGACAGTGTCGCTTCACGTGTAATCTGTCCGTGACAGTGTCGCTTCACGTGTCATCTGTCCGCGACAGTGTCGCTTCACGTGTCATCTGTCCGCGACAGTGTCGTTTCACGTGCCATCTGACCTGCGGCAGTTGCACGGCGTGTCACTGCAGGGTCGGCGCGCACGCCCGCCACGGCTACCTGTCGGTACGGCACACTCGGCGCCGTGGGAAAATCAATACTGTTGCAGCGTGCCGCCCCCACCACCGACCGAGCCACAGCGGAACGGCGGTCCACAGCCTGGTATGGTACAGCGGTCCACAGCCTGGTGTGGTACAGCGGTCCACAGCCTGGTATGGTACAGCGGTCCACAGTCTGGTGTGGTACAGCGGTCCACAGCCTGGTGTGGTACAGCGGTCCACAGCCTGGTGTGGTACAGCGGTCCACAGTCTGGTGTGGTACAGCGGTCCACAGCCTGGTGTGGTACAGTGGTCCACAGCCTGGTGTGGTACAGCGGTCCACAGCCTGGTATGGTACAGCGGTCCACAGCCTGGTGTGGTACAATTGTCCACAGCTTGGTGTGGTACAGCGGCCCACAGCCTGTTGTGGTGCAGCGGTCCACAGCCTGGTGTGGTACAGCGGTCCACAGCCTGGCATGATACAGCGGTCCACAGCCTGGTATGGTACAGCGGTCCACAGTCTGGTGTAGTACGGCGGTCCACAGCCTGGTGTGGTATAGCGGTCCACAGCCTGGTATGGTACAGCGGTCCACAGCCTGGTGTGGTACAGCGGTCCACAGCCCGGTGTGGTACAGTGATCCACAGCCTGCTGTGGTACAGCAGTCCTCAGTCTGGTGTGGTACAGCGATCCACAGCCTGGTGCGGTACAGTGGTGTACAGTCTGGTGTGGTACAGTGGTCCACAGTCTGGTGTGGTACAGCGGTCCACAGCCTGGTGTGGTACAGCAGTCCACAGCCTGGTGTGGTGACAACCACACCAGTCAACTCACAATCTGCTCCACCGTCAGAGGTATACTGGCCTTCATATTTTGTGAAAGCAGCGGCATGGCACATCATTCCAATGCAGAGTTTTGCTTGGTGAAGGCAGCTCACTTAACCGGGGTGGGTGGGTGGGTGGGCGGGTGCAAGGACACCCTGTGTGACGTCCGGCCACAATTAATGTAGACGAGTCGCACATTCTGCGAGCTGGGCACATGACACCATTTAATTTATTTTAACACAACATTTGAGTTTTTTACTTCAAGAAACAGCGTCTTGTGTCCGCTGGTTTTAAATACATGAGAAATACAATTGTGCAACGTCATTATTTCAACGGCCTTGTGAACCTGTCCTACGTAATACCTTGATTGTAATCTTGTTTTCGCCAGCATGCTACCATACCCATGCAGTTGTCCCAAAGTATCCTCTTAATGTCGTAGTTGGGGGAAAGATAGTCCGATGGTTTGGTCCGGTGGCCCTTTGGCATCGTCCTCCGGTGGTCCGGTCAACTGTTGGTCTGGTCATTTGGTGGCCCGGCGGTCCATTGGTCCGTGGTCCGGTGACTCGATGTCTCGGTGATCTGGTAGTTCGGTGATCTGGTGAGCCGGTTGCCTATTCATCCGTGGTCCGGTGGCCCCGTGGTCCGATTGTCCTATCATCTGGTGTCCCGGTGGTCTGGTGTCCTGGTGGCCTGGTGGTCTGGTGAACCAGTTGTCCGGTGGTCCGGTGGTCCAGTTACCCAGTGGTCTGTGGTCCTGTGGTCTGGTAATCCTGTGGTCCAGTTACCCGTCGTCCAGTGATTCCGTGGTGTGGCGTGGTCCGGTGGTCCGGTGGTCCGGTGGTCCGGCGGTCCGGTGGTCCGGTCAGGGCCGATGATTTGGTCCGGTGGCCCGGCGGTCGAGTGGTCCGGCGGTCCGGCGGTCCGGTGGTCCGGCGGTCCGGCGACGGTCAGGCGGCCCGATGACGTGTCCTGGTCCTGTGGCCCGGCGGTCGAGTGGTCCGGCGGTCCGGTGGTCCGGCGGTCCGGTGGTCCGGCGGTCCGGTGGTCCGGCGGTCCGGTGGTCCGGCGGTCCGGTGGTCCGGCGGTCAGGCGGCCCGATGGCGTGTCCTGGTCCTGTGGCCCGGCGGTCGAGTGGTCCGGCGGTCCGGTGGTCCGGCGGTCCGGTGGTCCGGCGGTCAGGCGGCCCGATGGCGTGTCCTGGTCCTGTGGCCCGGCGGTCGAGTGGTCCGGCGGTCCGGTGGTCCGGCGGTCAGGCGGCCCGATGGCGTGTCCTGGTCCTGTGGCCCGGCGGTCGAGTGGTCCGGCGGTCCGGTGGTCCGGCGGTCCGGTGGTCCGGCGGTCCGGTGGTCCGGCGGTCCGGTGGTCCGGCGGTCCGGTGGTCCGGCGGTCAGGCGGCCCGATGACGTGTCCTGGTCCTGTGGCCCGGCGGTCGAGTGGTCCAGCCGACACTCTGGTGGTCCGCTGCGGTCCGGTGGTCCGGCCGGCGAGTGGTCCGGCGGTTCGGTGGTCCGGCGGTCCGGTGGTCCGGCGGTCCGGTGGTCCGGCGGTCCGGTGGTCCGGCGGTCCGGTGGTCCGGTGGTCCGGCGGTCCGGTGGTCCGGCGGTCAGGCGGCCCGATGACGTGTCCTGGTCCTGTGGCCCGGCGGTCGAGTGTTCCAGCCGACACTCGGGGTGTGCACACAGCCGCTCCGGCCGTGTTCCGCGGCGACTGGTCCAGAGCGGCGGACGCCGAGCAGGTGTCCCGGTCCGCGGCCCGGCCGCTCCCGCCGAGCTCGTCCACACTGAATAGGCGTCCGCATCGTAAACGGTGCTCATCGGAGCGTCATCAATCTGACCGTGACGTCACAGTGATTTGGGGGCCGCCCGTTCGGGCGGGCCGAGAGCCGGCCGGCGGTATCTCCGCGCTCATCGGCCGACCACTGATCGGCGGCGTGTTTTACCGACTTCCAGACAGGCCCAACTGCCGGCCGCGGTATAACGACACGAGAGAGCTGGTGAGAGAGAGGGGGAGAGAGAGCGAGAGAGAGAGAGAGAGAGAGAGAGAGAGAGAGAGAGAGAGAGAGAGAGAGAGAGAGAGAGAGAGAGAGAGAGAGAGAGAGAGAGAGAGAGGAGAGAGAGAGAGATAGAGAGAGAGAGAGAGAGAGGGAGGTAGGTAGAGTATGTGATATTGACATATACATATATATATTATATATATGTATATAGATATATATATATATATATATATATATATATATATATATATATATATATATATATATATATATATATATATATATATATATATATATATATATATATATATATATATATATATATATATATATATATATACATATTTATCTATATATATATATATATATATATATATATATATATATATATATATATATATACATACATATATATATATATATATATATATATATATATATATATATATATATATATATATATATATATATATATATATATATATAGATAAGGGAGAAGAGAGAAGATAGGTGGATACACCAAGAGGCAGGATCCACACAAACCGTACAAAAGCCAGTGTTCCACGGTGGGAGTTTAATGGTACGGTGGGGTTCAATGCCGAAGCTGTCCAACAGAGAGTTAAGAACCATTACAATAGGAATGTCGGACAGAGAATGGCCGATACCATGCTCAATCTGTTCATTTGTGCCAGGCCCAACTCGGATTTATGAAGGGCCTGCCTTCTCTAACACAACGTTCTAAAAATGATGGCTGGCAGGCGATCCCATAGGAGAGCCCCAGCAAACAGACACACCAATAGTGCAATGTCCTTTAGGTATGCTGTACAGCCAGCTGGTATTGATGGGATTGTATGTTGTTGCAGTGTTCTAATGCCACTAATCATTTCAAAACATTTTGTGATCGTAAATGCTCTAGTAATCTTTTTTCCTTGTCATTCGCAAGTGTGAATACGACACCATATGATCAGCATGGTGTGAAGTGGTGAAGTAGGTTAAGACAATCTCGGCCGAGATATTGCGCTTTCTCACAAGCGTCACGAGCTCCCGAGAAAGGAGGTACCGCACACGCTTTAATTGTAGGCCTGGTAAGCAGGCAAGAAGAATGGGCAGGCCAACTCTATTATTAGCACACTTGACTGTCCCCATTACCCACTCAAACTCACATAAACAAGCCGTCTGGTGGACACGGAGCCCCCGCTCGATCGGTCCCGAAAATTACAATTACAAATACCTGGGGACGAGATTCGCTACAAACATCCAGATATGCAGCCGGTCGGTGCGCGTGCCTGGTAAGCAGCGCCATTTCCACGCACTACCCGGGGCCGGCGGCCGTCCAGCGCGCACACAAACACACGGAATGCTAATTAAGAATCGGACATGGCCGCATGGGAGAGCTGGGGGAGCGGGATGGTTGGAATTTTTATGTGTCACTTTACAAGTGGAGCCGTGTTTTATGGACGCTCGGGTGGCCGGGCAGGCACGCCGTCGCTGCACAGACGGTCTGCCGACCGCACGACGACGAATTAATTACGCGAAATGAGCGTGCATCTCAGGGGCACATTCTTGTGCGACATTCGTGCATCTCAGGGGCACATTCTGGGGCGACATTCGTGCCGCTGTCCAGCGATGTGGTGTCCCTGGGTGTTGTCGGCGCCTCTGTCCACTGCTGTGGTGTCCCTGGGTGTTGCCGGCGCCTCTGTCCACTGCTGTGGTGTCCCTGGGTGTTGTCGGCGCCTCTGTCCACTGCTGTGGTGTCCCTGGGTGTTGTCGGCGCCTCTGTCCAGTGGTGTGATGTCCCTGGGTGTTGTCGGCGCCTCTGTCCACTGCTGTGGTGTCCCTGGGTGTTGTCGGCGCCTCTGTCCACTGCTGTGGTGTCCCTGGGTGTTGTCGGCGCCTCTGTCCACTGCTGTGGTGTCCCTGGGTGTTGTCGGCACCTCTGCCCAGCGATGTGGTGTCCCTGGGTGTTGTCGGCGCCTCTGTCCAGTGATGTGGTGTCCCTGGGTGTTGTCGGCGCCTCTGTCCACTGGTGTGGTGTCCCTGGGTGTTGTCGGCGCCTCTGTCCACTGCTGTGGTGTCCCTGGGTGTTGTCGGCGCCTCTGTCCAGTGATGTGGTGTCCCTGGGTGTTGTCGGCGCCTCTGTCCAGTGATATAGTGTCCCTGGGTGTTACTCGCGCCTCTGTCCAATGGTGTGATGTCCCTGGGTGTTGTCGTCGCCTCTGTCCAGTGGTGTGATGTCCCTGGATGTTGTCGGCGCCTCTGTCCACTGTTGTGGTTGAACAGGGTGTTGTCGGCGCCTCTGTCCAGTGGTGTGATGTCCCTGGGTGTTGTCGGCGCCTCTGTCCACTGCTGTGGTGTCCCTGGGTGTTGTCGGCGCCTCTGTCCACTGCTGTGGTGTCCCTGGGTGTTGTCGGCGCCTCTATGCACTGTTGTGGTGTCCCTGGGTGTTGTCGGCACCTCTGCCCAGCGATGTGGTGTCCCTGGGTGTTGTCGGCACCTCTGTCCAGTGATGTGGTGTCCCTGGATGTTGTCGGCGCCTCTGTCCAGTGATATAGTGTCCCTGGGTGTTACTCGCGCCTCTGTCCAATGGTGTGATGTCCCTGGATGTTGTTCGCGCCTCTGTCCATTGATGGTCTGTTCAGTGATGGTCAGTGATGGTCCAGTGAGGGACATGGAGGACACCATGCCCCTGGATGTTGTCGGCGCCTCTGTCCAGTTGTGTGGTTCCACCTTTGCTCGGCGGACAGTTGCGCGTCGGAGCCGGCCAAGGATTCCCAGAGCGCTCGATGATAGTGCCGATTGTGGGCGTCCGTGGCGAGGTCGCGCCGGACAATGGCAGCCGGCTGCCGCCGCCTCCCCTCCGCTCCTCCTCCGCCTCCTCCTCCTCGTCCTCGTCTTCAGCCGCCTCCTCCTCCGGCGGAAACTCGATCGGCGCCGGCCGGCAGGTAACTGGAGGCGCGCCGCGCATCTCTGGGGGGGGGGGGGAGATTCACAGAGGTGTCCGGCGCCGGCACCGGTCCCCGGCGCACCGAACGCCACGGTCAGCAGGCGGGACCAGGCGGGACCAGGCGGGACCAGGCGGGACCAGGCGGGACCAGGCGGGACCAGGCGGGCCAGCCGGGACCAGGCGGGACCAGGCGGGACCAGGCGGGACCAGGCGGGCCAGCCGGGACCAGGCGGGACCAGGCGGGACCAGGCGGGACCAGGCGGGACCAGGCGGGACCAGGCGGGCCAGCCGGGACCAGGCGGGCCAGCCGGGACCAGGCGGGACCAGCCGGGACCAGCCGGGACCAGGCGGGACCAGGCGGGACCAGGCGGGACCAGGCGGGACCAGCCGGGACCAGGCGGGACCAGGCGGGACCAGGCGGGACCAGGCGGGACCAGGCAGGACCAGGCGGGACCAGGCGGGACCAGCCGGGGCACTGGTGATGTGCGGTACGGAGGACCGTGGACCAGCGACCGTGCGCCGGGACACTCGGACCAGGTGGTATGAGTCTCCCGGACCATTTTGTACAGCGGACACTAGGAACAGCCGATGCAAAAAACGCGGCTGAACGGATATTCCTTCTGAGATTTGGCCAATCTCTATCTCTGAACTGATTGTACGATGAAATGTAATTTTGCACTTGGAGTACTGGAGCGTGATGTGCGAATGTGGAAGCTAGAGAACGATTACAACATCACAACTGAGCACGATATTTCAGAGGTGTTGTCTCAGGGACACATACTACTTGATATTCAGCAATACTCTTTGAGACATTCTTACGAGTGAAAACTTGGAAAGCTGTAGTGATCCCAGGGTGAAAAATGCAATTTCTCGTGCCTGGTGGTACTGAATGATCAGTTTCTGCTTGAAGCCTATCCATATTGATCATAGCTATGTTATCTTTTGGCAGGTAGCCGTATCTACATGATCAGAGCACTCCCGTGCAAACTTTATGATCATATGCGGCGAGTCTTATGCTAATCAAAACACAACTTTAAATGAAAGAATCAACTGCCAAAGGAAAAGTCATAAATTTCGTGGTCAAAGGTACAGCTGCTGGGATGGCCAGAGGGAAGCTGCGGCCTGCTCAAGGTACTCGCTGTTAGTTACAGGTACAGCTGCTGGGATGACCAGAGGGAAGCTGCAGCCTGCTCAAAGTACTCGCTGTTAGTCACAGGTACAGCTGCAGGGATGGCCAGAATAGGGAACTCACAGTAGGCACAAGCAAACACATTTCAGGAGAGCATACGTCAGCCATGATTTCAGAACTCGCTGATGGACACAGAAAATCAAGGGAATTTGCAGAAGTCCGATGAATTGTAGGCATCGCATCGAGGGAGTGTAGCTATGGACCCTCAGGACAGCCACTTTTTGACATGGCAGGCGGCTAAATACTGGAACTGCAAGGACTAGTTGTGTGATATTTGCATAGCATGCGGTTTTGAAGAAGTACCTCAGAGATGACAGGATCCGAATATGCACCAATATTCGAGGCCAAGGTGGCTCATTGCTGGAGAGAATGCGTAGATAGTTGGGCGAGGCTTCCACCCTGCATAGCTGGAATGGAAACATGTTCTTCCTCCACCGAGAGACTCTCGTACCGTGCCAGCATGCCTGCCAAATAATTATCAAACCTTTTCAAAACATCTCTCAAATTATCTCACCAAAATGAGACCGTCCTTCACATACCACACACATCACGCCTTGTCTTTGTCCCCACTCTCCAAAACACAAAACACAAAATCGGGCTTAGTGGTACCTAGGCAAAATACAGTGCACATTTAGATAGTAAGCCATATTATATGGTTTCCCCAACACCAGGCCCTACTCTTCATTACACAATGGGATAGTGCTCCTCAATTTCCGATGTGGTCCGTGAGGGGAAACTTGCTTTTCAACAAGCTTAACGGGTAATAAATGGCATGAATTGCTTATATGCGTTCTCGAGATATACAATGTATATCTTGTTTGTTCCCTGTTAATTCATCACATGGTGATACCATTTTCTTACGGTAGTGGCTTCCCTCACATCATTTACGTAATGAATATTAGTGGGGTGGCAATCGCATTTGGACCATTCTGGAATATCATCATAAATTATAATTTTCACCTCTAATTGGAAGCTATATAATGCCTGCGTGCGTTCTTCTGGACTGAGAGAGCATTGATCAACAACGGTGCGCCATGTCAAAGCCGGTACAAACTATTTGTCTTCACTTATCTCGGAACATCGGAATTCATGTTTTTCCAACTTAATGCTTTGAGCTGATGTCCGACAGATCTTCTTTTTCACGACTAGATTTGCTGACAACAAATTTGCATTACCTTTGAAAATTAGCCATGTGAGCTAATTATTTATATTAGGGGCTGCAAAACGTTGCGTGCGGAATTACAGATATCATCGAATTAGTTAGTTAATTTACTTCAGTTCATAGACTGAGATAGGCAGGATAAATACATCTCTGTATTCAGAGAATTGGGATTTACACGACGTCGTTATATGTTACTTTTGGTGCATAATTGCTTTGCTTTTAGACATTGGTGTTTTTTGGAGTGTAAGTTAGTGTCTCTGCTATTAAAGTCTGAGGTGGCATTGCTCTGCCTTCTCAAGGGGAAAAACTACCGAAGACGTAACTTTGTGATCATTTTGCGAAGCACAATTAATAAATGATGCAGTTTGAGGAATTAATGAACAGCGGCTCGTCTGCTTTCAATCTTCAATCAATGGGGTACAAACTATGCTAATCAGACACACAAATTATCCTTACTTCAGAAAAGAATGATGCGTATTATTGAGGGTGTTTTTCCCCTTCAGAGTGCAAATCCTATCTTAAAGAAGTACAAAATTTTAATGTCCAAGATATAGGAAAACTTCAAATGTTGCTTATTATGCAAAAATTCATTTATAATCAGCTACCTCATTCTATTAGACTCCTTTTCACAGAATCGCTTAATACCCCATATTCCACAAGATCACAAAACCACTTCCAACACAGCTATTCAAACTAAAATTATCGTCTCTTCACCATTGAATGTTTTGGACCCAAGCTTTGGAATACTATCATAGCAAAACATTTTCTGCATACAGAGATACCAAATTCTAAGATTGTTCTACAAAATCACATTAAGACATACTTCTTGAGCAGATATTAACTGACTTGAGCATTCACTACACCTGTTGGATACCAGGGGAGTACACATGCATATGTATGTGTGTGTGTGTGTGTGTGTGTGTGTGTGTGTGCGTGTGCGTGTGCTGTGTGCTGTGTGCGTGTGCTGTGTGCTGTGTGCTGTGTGCTGTGTGCTGTGTGCTGTGTGCTGTGTGCTGTGTGCTGTGTGCTGTGTGCTGTGTGCTGTGTGCTGTGTGTTGTGTGTGTGTGTGTGTGCTTAACTAAATATAAAAGTTGAAAACACCCAACCATAGTTCCTCCCACACTCCACCCAGCAACAAGCCTATGCTTAGCTGGATGGAGTTGTGGGAGAAGCCAAAGTAAAAAAAACAACAATTCAAATTAGGAGTGCTCACTACCATCTGTCCACAAACTAGCTACTAACATTATAGTTTAGACCTTAACTTCTTATTGGGATGGATCTAGGGCCAGTCATATGCCACCTTTGGGTATGACTACGTACAGCATTCTTTATTATTAGTTTTATTGCTTTAATACCGGGTGCTTTGTGTGCTTATTTATTTGTTTTCCATCTCTTAGCTGGGAGTGCCGCGACTTTACTGTTTATTTTATGGTGTTAACGTAAGGTGCTTGCAGTGGTTGGGTAAGAGGAGGGGGCGCTCCTGGTCACCTGATCTTGGGTGGCAGACCTTAAAAAAAAACTGAAACCAATGAGTTGAATTGTTCATGTTTTGGGCAAAAGCCAATCGCTGATCTTAGCACAGAACGATGAATGCTCACGAGCGGAATCGAACGAGGTGAATAGCGTTCTATAACGGTCGACCACCTGGAACGTGCAGCGCTGCGTCGGACATCGGCCGTTCGTACAGAGCAGGATATCCCACGGCAGTGCACTGCACGCGCGCCTTCCTCGGCCATCGCGCCAGGCCAGGTGTCCGAGAGGCACCGGCAGTGACGAGCTGCGAGCACCACACAGGACTAGAGCGACTAGATCAACGACAAACAACACGATCTGCACACCACGACAGCTTCGTAGTCCTGGTCACGACATTCCCACCTCGCGGGTAACGGACTTCACATCATGGGCGTGCGTCGGTCTCGTTGGGCAGCCGTCGCACGGAAGACGCCGTCGTCGACGGGCGTTCCCGACAGGTGCGTCACCGCCGCACCGAGGTGTGCGCCACGGAACTGGGGCTCACCCACGTGACCCTGAACATCGAGCGTAGGTCGGGCCACCTGCGCCAGCGCCTGGTCCCGGCCATCCGTCACACGTGGCGAAGGTATTGTCTGTAGAGCGAGAGAGCACGAGGACTCAGGGAACGTCTCCCTGGTCAGATGTGGCAAATGTATTGGCTGTACCGCGAGAAAGCACGAGGACTGGGGGAAAGTGTCCCTGGTCACACGTGGCTAAGGTATTGTCTGTACAGCGAGAGAGCACGAGGACTCAGGGAACGTCGTCCCGGTCACAGGTGGTGAAGGTTTTGTCGGTCAAGTGAGAGCGGGACTTCCAACGTTTCCCTAGAGGGAACGTCTTCCCGGTCACAGGTGGTGAAGGTATTGTCGGTCAAGCGATAGAGCACGAGGACTCAGGGCACTTCTCCCTGACTGTTGCTCTCCACAAATGTGGGCCAGGGGCCGTCCACTCTGTTGACCTGTGTTAGTGGAACGATGTCCAATTTGGCATAGGGTTTAGTAGGCGAAGCAGACAAATGTGATAAGGAGGACTGGTTTGGTGTGTGTGTGGGGTGGGGTGGGGGTGGGGGTTGGGTGGGGGTTGGGTGGGGGGTGGGGGGTGGGGATGGGAGGGGGGGGGCTAAGGGCCACTTTTCCTCTATAGTACTTTGCTCTGGGTTAACTGCAACAGCGGAGAATCTGTGGAGGGGCTCCATAATGAATTTCTGGCAGCATATCAGGAACAATAAAGAGGAAGGTTCCAGAAGAGTGCATCTGCCATCCGTTGATGTTTCTTAACGCCGCCTGCTTCTCAATGTAGTGAGTGGGCTATTCAAATTAGGGTGATTGAGCGAGCGAACATGCAGCATGCATGCAGGTTTGGACGCCATGACTAATAATTGCCAATGTGTCGTACCATGCTTGTGAGTGATCAAGAGTACGTGCAATAGGCTTGGCCATAGGAGACCATTATTGAATTGCGATTTACACACAAAAAAATCCTCATGCTAGATAAAGATCACCTATGTAGCATATCACAGCAATGGGCTAGTAATTTGTTACGCTTTTTGTCGCATGTGTGTGCTGACTTTCTGCTTTACCCTTAACATGCAATACAAATGCAAAACACATATCAAGCTAGTATTTACAACTATATTAGATCACACATTTAGTTTTGTCACTATCACTCCTGCAAGGCACACTTGTTTGTTCTCACACGCTATGCAGGTTCACATCGTGATATCACCGATTAGTGGATGATTACTCTGTTCGTGGTCAATGTGAATAAACAATGACGTGCCGGTCGTGAGCTTAGCTTAGCTGTTCATGTTCATCGCATTTTGCTCTCGTGGCATCACAAGTGCATGCGTACAACGCCGGACACAGCATGTACAAACTGCTTGTGGATAAGACCAAGCTGCCGTCTAGCTAGCAATGCTATTACACGTCCAGAGCACAATACACAATGCATAACACACCATGCACATTATGCAATACACAACACACTACGCACAGTGCACAAGAGTTGCTTCGCATGTATCGCGATAAGCCTATGTGGCACGATAACACGATATGACAGTCAAAAGACGGACCTGCAGAATCGTCCAGCATAATCCAAGCGCAAATTGGTAAGGCTTGTGACTTATAACGCAAACCAAGGCTTGTAAAATTACTGAAATTGGCTACAAAAAACTTGGCATGAAAGATGTGAAGGTTCAGTATGCTTAAACTGTTATACTTATGACTCATAAGTGATAGCAGCATTCGATCACATACACTGAACAGTGCGCACGCCAAGAGAGCGTTGTTTTACATGGACACAAGTAGAACATGCTACATACCTCAAATAAAAAGAAAAAGTTAGCATTGTCTGGATAGTAGAAGGAAAGGAATGGGAATGTGTATCACGCATAGTATTTGCTCATTGCAGAAAATACCAGACTGTGCACTAGTAGATCACTATGATATTGTCACAACTGATATACTACGGGCTGAGCGTCAACATGTCGCATGGGAGATTTGTGATGGGAAAATTGCGAGACCCAAGTTGGCGAAACGTTTTTCTGTGGTGATTTCTTCTTGGCCTTCTGAGTCCTTCCAAGCAGTGCTGGAGAGCTTTTACGAATCCAGGCGGTGCCGTTCTTTATTTTCAGGACATACTTTCAGACTGAATAGGAAAATAACGAATTAACATTCGCCGGGTTCAACAACAACCAGGGTTTCCAAAACCCCTGACCCACCCGGAATATCCGGCCATACTTCCCAGAATAGGCGCAGAGTGCACTTCGCAAGATATGCAGCGCGCCATGACGTACAACAATGCAATACGACTACAAGCAAAGGTACAAAGGCGCCATGAACCTGCTGACCGACCGACGCCCGCACCGCAGTCTCGCGACACAGCTTCTCCGTGCGGTGCCTCAAGCAGAGCTCTGAGCGACACAGCCTCTCCATGTGGTGCCTCAAGCAGAGCTCTGAGCGACACAGCTTCTCCGTGTGGTGCCTCAAGCAGAGCTCTGAGCGACACAGCCTCTCCGTGTGGTGCCTCAAGCAGAGCTCTGAGCGACACAGCTTCTCCGTGTGGTGCCTCAAGCAGAGCTCTGAGCGACACAGCCTCTCCGTGTGGTGCCTCAAGCAGAGCTCTGAGCGACACAGCCTCTCCGTGTGGTGCCTCAAGCAGAGCTCTGAGCGACACAGCTTCTCCGTGTGGTGCCTCAAGCAGAGCTCTGAGCGACACATCCTCTCCGTGTGGTGCCTCAAGCAGAGCTCTGAGCGACACAGCCTCTCCGTGTGGTGCCTCAAGCAGAGCTCTGAGCGACACAGCTTCTCCGTGCGGTGCCTTAACACGCGCACTCGAGGGGGGGGGGGCGAAATCCGCCCACCCCTCCGGTTTTTCGCAAATAACTGCAGATTTTACCGGTCGATATACGCGATTTTCGGTGTACCTGCTTAGAAATGAACGGCGCGTCGTTTAAAGCAAGAAAATGGAAATCGGCTGAAAATGTTTCAAGTTAGGGGCCGTTAAAGTCAAAAAATGTTATAGCGCCAGACCAAAAAAATCGGCGCTGATGCGCTTCCAGTATACTGACAAAAGGGAAGTGTTCTAGGCAACACTAGCGACTTGTTGGATGCATATTGATATGCTGTATAGTTTCAAGGTCATGTTAGGTCACCAAGGTCAAGTCGGGTCAAGTTCATGACAGGTTAATGGAACCAAACTTGATCAACTGGAATGTTGTCATAAATGCACTACTGGTTGTAATTTGTACTGTTTGTCATTGCGTTTCCATACTTTATTCATGTACTTTTCTCCCTTCTTCACGAAGCCGATTGCTCCGAGCTGCCCGACGGAGCAGTCGGGCGGGCGGCCGGTTCCGGTAACTGGAACAGGTAACTGACCTGATAAAGTGGTGCTATATAGGTGACCTGACGTCAAATGTTGGGTCTAGCATCTGCATTGCATAATTAGTAATGTCCAAAACATCATTGATGCCCATTTTTGAGCATTTAACACAATCACAGCGATCCATAACGATGACAAGCCAAGCCACGCAAAACCGGAAAATTTTGCCAATCTGACCTCATTTGACCTTGAAGATATTGACCTAAGGTCACGAAAATTCTACACAATAGAGTTCACTACCGTGCCCGTCCACCCTGTGAATTTCATTCCTCCAGCTTTACTAGGAGCCGAGATCTTAGGGGGGGAGGGGCGGAATCCGCCCCCCCCCCTCCAGTGCGCGTAATTCTCAGAGGCCCTCCAGGGCGCGTGTTAAGCAGAGCTCTGAGCGACACAGCTTCTCCGTACGGTGCCTTAAGCAGAGCTCCGAGCGACACAACCTCTCCGTGCGGTGCCTTAAGCAGAACTCTGAGCAACACAGCTTCTCCTTGCGGTGCCTCAAGCAGAGCTCTGAGCGATAGAACCTCTCCATGTGGTGCCTTAAGCAGAGCTCTGAGCGACACAGCCTCTCCGTGTGGTTCCTCAAGCAGAGCTCTGAGCAACGCAGCCTTTCCTTGCGGTGCCTTAAGCAGAGCTCTGAGCGACACAGCCTCTCCGTGTGGTGCCTCAAGCAGAGCTCTGAGCGACACAACCCTCGGGGTTCCTGCAGAGCTCTGAACGACACAGCCTTTCCGTGCGGTGCCTTTAAGCAGAGCTCTGAGTGACATAACCTCTCCGTGTGGTGCCTTTAGTAGAGCTCTAAACGATACAACCCCTCGGTGTGGTGCCTAAGTAGAACTCTGAGCGACACAGCCTTTCCGTGTGATGTCTTAAGCAGAGCTCCGAGCGACACAACCTCTCTGTATGGTGTCTTAAGCAGAGCTCTGAGCGACACAACCTCTCTGTATGGTGCCTTAAGTAGATCTCTGAGCGACACAACCTCTCCGTGCGGTGCCCTAAGCAGAGCTCTGAGCGACCCCCCTTCTTTGGCGGGGCGTCGGCAGGTGACGCGCGGCCGGGGGACGGACATGTTTTGACACTTTGGCCGGCAGTTTCGTCAATGGGGTACCGATAGCGGCGGTAGTTACGTCGCCAGCGACCGGCCGACTGGACTCCCCAGTGAGCTGTCCGACAACAGACAGCAGCGCCCAGCCCACCCACAGACAGCAGTGAGCTGTCCGACAACAGACAGCAGCGCCCAGCCCACCCACAGACAGCAGTGAGCTGTCCGACAACAGACAGCAGCGCCCAGCCCACCCACACTGACGCACCACACCGGCAGAGCCATGTGTCCGGCACCGACTCGTCAGTGCTCCTCCCTGCTAGTGGTACAGCAGCGCCCAGCCCACCCACACTGACGCACCACACCGGCAGAGGCATGTGTCCGGCACCGACTCGTCAGTGCTCCTCCCTGCTAGTGGCACAGCAGCGCCCAGCCCACCCACACTGACGCACCACACCGGCAGAGCCATGTGTCCGGCACCGACTCGTCAGTGCTCCTCGCTGCTAGTGGTACAGCAGCGCCCAGCCCACACACACTGACGCACCACACCGGCAGAGTCATGTGTCCGGCACCGACTCATCAGTGCTCCTCCCTGCTAGTGGCACAGCAGCGCCCAGCCCACCCACACTGACGCACCACACCGGCAGAGCCATGTGTCCGGCACCGACAACGGCACCGACTTGTCAGTGCTCCTCGCTGCTAGTGGTACAGCAGCGCTCACTAATATAAGTCGCCAACACTGTGTATTTATATCAATTTGATCAGTTTTGGTAACACATCCAAGGGTGTATTTTTTTTGGTGTGTCCTTACAACCAAGGTTGTAGCCCTGTTTGATGCAGGGTGCAGAGCGCTGTTTGATGCGGTGTGCAGCCGATGTTGAAGCCCTGTTTTATGCAGGGTGCAGCCAAGGTTGCAGCCCTGTTTGATGCAGGGTGCAGCCAAGGTTGATGGTTGATGTGGTAACTGAACGCTGGTCTATGCTTGCGTGTTCGCCGGCCATGACGACAGTAGTCATTGGGCTCTGAAGCCACATAATAATAACCAGGTAACGATGGTTGACATTGGTTGAAGCTGACCCGATTATTGGCAGAGGTGAGCACTGGTCTGATGGTTGGCGTGGTTGTGACTGATCTGGCGATCGACAGAGGCGAAGGCTGGTTTTGTTGGCGAGGTTGAGGCTGACCCGATAATTTGCAGAGGGAATGCTGGGCTGATGGTTGACGTGGTTGTAGCATAACATAACATAACTGGTGACAGACAGAGGTGAATGCTGGGCTGATGGTTGGCGTGGTTGTAGCAAAACTGGTGACGGACAGAGGTGAATGCTGGGCTGATGATTGGCGTGGTTCTAGCATAGCTGGTGACGGACAGATGTGAATGCTGGGCTGATGGTTAGCGTAGTTGTGACTGACCTGGTGATCGACATAGGTGAATCTTGGGCTGGTGGTTCCCTTTGACTGAAGCTGACGTATGACCATTAGTAATAAATCATACATCATTATGGGCACTCAAGCAATTATTTGTGCACCCAGGCATCCACAAGGTCGGTCATGGCATCTCTGGACAAACATTTACTTCTTCTGGGCCCTTCTGGGCCCTCAGGAAGCAGTAAACATGGTCTTCATTGGTCTGCAGGGAGGCACAACCGATTTTGAAGGAACTGTGGTACCCCAAGAAAAACGATGATTACCCCTCACGGGATGAATAGTGAAAGGAAGCTGCGTGTTAGGCCTTGCGTTCCGTTACGAGTACGTTCTCAATGAGAACTGGAGCCGCCACTCAGATCCTGTTTTCTTCCCAGGCCACACTGGTGATGGGTGTCCCTGTTTCCTGTTTTATAACTACTTCGGTCCTCCGTTCCACTGGACGTCAACTGTAGCTCGTTCAAAGTTCCTCAGCATAGCGACATACATTTATTATAAAATCTACTGTACACACAGCATTTTCGGAGGCAACGTTCTTTGAACTGTTTACAATGTACAGCAGCGGTGCCTACGTGCTACGCGTCGTTGCCAACTTCGTTTATAACGCACATGAGATCAGACAATGCTAGATGAGAATGTACATCACGATACTGATACATGTGAAACTACAGCTGATCGGTCTGCGCTCACGACACGCACATAAAATATATCATCCTTTTGATAGTCAGCCAACACGTCTAGGGCATAACAGTCACGTCATAGCACGTCACCGACGCGTAGTGACGTCATAGCACGTCATCGACGAACTGTGACGTCACATAACGCGGCGGCGGCAGCCGAGCGATCCAGATTTACAGGTGGGGCAGAAGCTGTCTTCCGCCGCACACATTGCACGGGGTTTGATAACAAGGTGTTGTCAGGTGGTCAGTTAGGCATGTCAAAAATTCAACACGAACAAGCAAACTGTTAGGAGATAAAACAAAACGCGGGATACTGGCGGCACACGAAACAGGCAGCGGCGCAACCTCCACAGCGTTGATCGACACAGCGAGGGCAGCGCGACCTCCACAGCGTTGATCGGCACAGCGGAGGCAGCGCGACCTCCACAGCGTTGATCGGCACAGCGGGGGAAGCGTGACCTGCACAGCACTGATCGTCACAGCGGGGGCAGCGCGACCTCCACAGCGTTGATCGACACAGCGGGGGCAGCGCGACCTCCATAGCGTTAATCGGCACAGTGAAGGTAGTGCGATCTCCACAGCGTTGATCGGCACAGCGGAGGCAGCGCGACCTGCACAGCGTTGTGAGCTCTCGATGACTGGCTGGTCGACACAGCGGCGACAGCGCGATCTCCACAGCGTGAGCGGCACAGCAGCGACGGGCACAGCAGCGGCTACACGCCCGGTGTGCCCGGCGTGGCAGTCGTTCAGCTGAGCGCGCGGGAGGCGCGCGCACGCCCCAGTCGCCTCGACATCACCGGCCTCGACATCAGCGGCGGCGGCCGTGTGCGCGGCATACGCGTCGCCACCTGACGTCCGGCGGCGGCGGCTCCACCACACCCGACATCACAGTATGCTTCTGTCCGCGCCATCGTTCGGTTCGACAGCCGCGTCGGCGCCGGTCAGACGCGGCCCTGAGACGCCACAGCGGGAGCGGGACGGGGGTGGGCGCGGCGCGGCGCGCGTCAGTAGCCGCTGGTGGTGGGCAGCAGGTGCGGCGGCGGCGGCGGGTGGCCGCCGATCGGCGAGTGCTCGGCGCTGGGCGGCGTCGGCATGCCGGTCGCGTTCTGCGAGATGTACCACTCGTTGAGGTTGGTCTGCTGCAGGCTGGACGTGAGCGACGTGACGGCCGCCGGCGGCGACGTCAGCGAGGTGGGCGAGCGCAGCGCCGACGCGTTGGTGGCCGACGACGAGTCCGAGTCGTAGCCGCCCAGGTCCTTGCCGTGCACCTTCATGTGCTTGCGCAGCGAGCTGGGGTGCGTGTAGCTCTTGTCGCAGCCGCGCACCTTGCAGTTGTACGGCTTGTCGGAGGTGTGCACGTGCGAGTGCTTTTTGCGGTCCGAGCTGTTGGCGAACCGGCGGTCGCAGCCCTCGTACTCGCACCGGAACGGCTTCTCGCCTGCGGGCACAAGAGACGGCGTCGGGTCAGCGGCAGCAGTGCCAGATCGCGCCTGGGCTACGGCATCGAATTGTCAGGGACGAGCCACACCGGGGACACTGGGGGTGGGTCAAACTAGCAGCAGCGGGGGGAGGGGTACACCAGCAACACCAGGAGCGGGTCACACCAGGTGCACCAGGGTCGCTAGGGAATGAGCTAGATCAGCGACACCATAGAGCAGGTCACACCACCACTACCAACACCACACCAATGGGTCAGGCCAGCACCACCAAGGCACGCAAGTGCCATCCTGATGTCATTAGGTTCGGCCCCATCACGGAGTTGAACCTGGCGACGTGAACAGCAGCAGTGAGCAGCAGTGAGCGTCTGGCGTGAGATCACCGGACGGAGACGCAGCTGTGCCTGTCCTCGTGTCGGTGGCCCGTCCGCCGCCTGACGCGATCCACCTGACAGCCGCGCGCCGACAGCAACAGCTGACCGACGGACGAGAGCGCGAGCGCGCGCGCCACTCACGGCAAACAAACAACATGTGCGACGATCGGCGGCGCGTCGCGACGGCCGCGCGGCGACGCGGCGCGCCCGAATGCCGCGCGTCTTGTTCCAATACTCAGTACTGTGACCAGTCTATCAAATTCTATTCAGCGGCCGGCGGCCATTCAGCCGGCTGAAAGCGCCTTGATTCGGCCGGCCATTGTGCGGCGGCGAGCACACGCGCGTTTCGTTTCGTTTCGGGGGTCGGGCCCGCCCACCCGACAAAGACGAGACCCTTTGTGCCCGGCGCGCCGGACCCTTGGCCGCGACGTGTTTCCGTGTTTTCCGGGACGGGCATTCAGCCGGTCTACCTGTTTTCAAACGCGGCCGGCATCGTCGCCGAACGTTGCGCCGCTCATCCGACGTCGTGGCGGCGAAAATAGCGGCCGCCGAGCGTCTGGCGGTCACCGGTCCAGCCAGGTCTGCCCTGGCGACTCCTGAGTCTCCTCAAGGACGGTGGAGGGTCCGGCCTGGCCACGTTGAGGGTGTCGGACACGCCCTAGCGACTCCAGAGTCTCCTCAGAGGTGGTGGATCCGGCCTGGCCACTATGGAGGTGTCAGACACGCTCTGGTGTGAGACCCGCCTGAAGTGGGGGGCACGAACGTACAGGTACTAGATCAAATGTGAGAAGAGTTTGACACCTCCCAAATCGTTGTGAAGCAATCAATAAATGAGCGGAGCATGAAATCTGTTTCGCATCGCATTCTCATCACATTTCTCCCCAGCTTCGGAAACGTACCTGTGCACCATCCCACCTCCTACTCCGGCACGGCGGCGGGCATAAATCTCCTCCCACAAATCCGGCGCAGATGAGGAATCCCCGCACCGGCCCAGATCCCCGCCGCTCCAGTGAAGAGGACAAACACAATAATAAGATGTCACCGAGCGTATCGGCCGGCCACGGCTAAGCCGAGACCGGCGACATCGGCCTGATTACAACACTCCGGCCGGGTCACACTAGAATTCCGACAAAGCGCCCAATGGCGAAAATGAACAATCGACATTAGGCGCGCGCGGCCGCCGCTCAAAGCGGCGCGGAGGTGTGCGCGGCGCGGCGAGGCGCGGCGCGTCGGCGGCGCGGCGGCGGCTAAGGCGATTTACGCGCCCCGGCCGGCCGCAGCGCGCGGACGAGTTATCATAGCGCGCCTGCCGCGGGCGGCCGCCGCCGCCCGGTAAACAGTGCCGTTCATCGCGGCCCGGCCCACACCGCCGCCACCACACCGGCCGCCGAGTCCCGGCCCGGCGACGGCCGACGAGGCGTGCCGCCGCCGACCATCTGTGGCCATGCTGCGGCTGTACGGGCTGCCATCGATCGGTGGGCCGCTTGGGGTGTAATGCTTGGATATTTGCATGTTTGTATTGCGACATGATGCTGAGGTAAACCAAGGCTTAAAAGTAACCATTTACACACACACACATATATATATATATATATACGAATAAATGCATGCATGCAAAAATATGCATATAGGTATGCACATACGCATGCCTACAGTACGTATATGCAGTTCATTGCCAGCTGCCAGTCAGCTCGGGGTAGCTGAGACCCGGGTAGCTCGGGGTGGTCGTGGGACCAGCCCACACCCTGCTCTGGTCTCTGCTCGGCTTGCCGGCTGCTGGGCGGTCACGAGCGTCGCGGCTGTGGAGGTGTGGCTGTGTGGAGGTGTGGCTGTGTGGCTGTGTGGATGTGTGGATGTGTGGCTGTGTGGATGTATGGCTGTGTGGATGTGTGGCTGTATGGAGGTGTGGCTGTGTGGAGGTGTGGCTGTGTGGAGTCGCGGCTGTGTGGAGGCGCGGCTGTGTGGAGGTGTGGCTGTGTGGCGGTGTGGCTGTGTGGCTGTGTGGCTGTGTGGAGGTGTGGCTGTGTGGCGGTGTGGCTGTGTGGATGTGTGGCTGTGTGGAGGCGCGGCTGTGTGGAGGTGTGGCTGTGTGGAGGTGTGGCTGTGTGGAGGTGTGGCTGTGTGGAGGTGTGGCTGTGTGGAGGTGTGGCTGTGTGGAGGCGCGACTGTGTGGAGGCGCGGCTGTGTGGAGGTGTGGCTGTGTGGAGGTGTGGCTGTGTGGAGGTGTGGCTGTGTGGAGGTGTGGCTGTGTGGAGGTGTGGCTGTGTGGAGGTGTGGCTGTGTGGAGGTGTGGCTGTGTGGAGGTGTGGCTGTGTGGCTGTGTGGAGGTGTGGCTGTGTGGAGGTGTGGCTGTGTGGAGGTGTGGCTGTGTGGAGGTGTGGCTGTGTGGAGGTGTGGCTGTGTGGAGGTGTGGCTGTGTGGAGGTGTGGCTGTGTGGAGGTGTGGCTGTGTGGAGGTGTGGCTGTGTGGAGGCGCGGCTGTGTGGAGACGCGACTGTGGGGACACGCCGTACCAGCCGCCATTGCGGCCGCACGGCCGCTGGGTAAGCCCCACCTAAGCCTGCCGTATTGATTGCCGACGGCGCGGCTGATATTGTGGGCTTCGCCAGCGACGGCGGCGGCGGCGTGGCGAGACACGACGCTCCACCCGCCACTTCCCGGATGCACCTGCTACTCCGCCGCACATTCAGACACAGGCTCCGTCACAGCGGTGGTCGACGAAACATTTTCCTATTACTCTCGGACAATGATGTTCACATATCCAATGAAAATACATAGAAAAACAAACTGGTGCTATTCCAGTGAAATACTGTTGAGAGGCGAAGGTCCTTGCACAGGGCTCGGCCAATACTGTGTTTTGGAACTTGTGCGGTTTCCAAGGGGCCATTGCTATGTGGACTTCTCTCCACAGGTGAGTCTGGCGAGGGTACAATTAGAGAGCATGAGGAAGGTACCATTAAGACTTATGGGAAAGGTACCAATAGGGAGTTTGGGGAGGGTACTGCCAGGGAGTATGGGGAAGGTACCATTAGGGAGTTTGGGGAGTGCACCGTGAGGGAATTTGAAGAGGCTACCTCCAGGGAGCATGGGGAGGGCACCACAAGGGTTCACCCGATCCCGGCGATTGGGTGACGCAGCTACTGGCCATAAACTGGACTCGGGTGGCACAGCGGCGGCCCATTCCCAGCCAGCGGCCAGCCGGCTGCTGATATAAAGCCATATCGGCCGCCTTTACTGCCGGCCAGCGCGGTCGGCCTCGGCGGCGGCGGGCGCTGCCGACGGACGCCGTGTTGCCCGCCCCACCCCCTGACCGGCCGCATCGCACCCGCAGATTTATCCGGAATGTCTGAAGTGCACCCGGGGCCGGCCGTGCACGGCAATGAAGCGGTTATGATATAACTCGATAGCATAGATTTACGCCCGGCGTTAAATGGGGAGACGGTAGGGAGCGCGCGCGCGCCGGCCAGCGGCATCGCGCTCGGCGGCGCGCGTTGCCACGGCAACGACACCCTCTTCGACTGCGATCGCGCAGTCGCCGGCCGGCCAACGGTACATGGGCGCGCAGCATTTGCATACGGACCGGAACAAGCGCGCGCCGCCAGAAGTCGACCGCGCCACTGCGCGACGGAATTTCCTACACTGTCGACGTCTTTGTGTGGCGACGAAGTCGACGGAGACGTATTGTCGCCGACGCGATAGTGCCATAAGCGGCGCATTATGCTGTCGGAGCGTGTCACGCGCCCAATCCATTTCACGTGACGCGGCGCGCGTCCGGCCGGCCGGTCGCCACTCGCCGGACCTGTCGCGCCCGCGCCGCGCTCGTCGCACCGGCGGCGGTCGCGCCGCGGGTGCGTCGGCATCGCCGCGGCGCGCGTCTGCACGTCGCGCCCGGGGTCCCGTGCAGTACTGTGCGAAGAGTTGAGCGATACGGCGCGGCTCGCCGTGTTCGGAATGGGCCGGCGGCCGGCGGCGGGCGGCGGGCGGCGAGCTCGCGCCGGCCAACCGGACCGGCCGGTTCATAAGTCACAGCAAATACCGGCTGTCAGCCGAGAATGCCCCACTATGTCTCGGTCAGGGAGGGAGAGGGCCGGCCGGAGGTGGGCCCATGTGCCATTAAACCTGTTATCAAAACGTTACCGGGGCCGCGCAGCGCAAGCGCGCTTTCATTAATTAACGCCCGTATTTATGGCCGGTTAAAGATTTGTTTGCGGTCGGAAACGGGATCGAGCGGCGAATGTCTCACGTGTCTCACTTGCGCACCTGGTCGCATGTGGCGCACCGAGGCGTGTGTGGCGCACCGAGGCGTGTGTGGCGTGTTGCGCGCCGAGGCGTGTGTTGCGCACCGAGGCGTGTGTGGCGCGCTGGGGCATATGTGGCGCGCCGATGCGTCTGCAGGCGTGGTGGTGCTCATTGAAATGCATGGGCCGTGAGCCAGACGTGATTTATGCTCGCCGGCGTGGCCGACGGGCCTGCGAACGCCACAGGTGAGGCTCGTGCCGCTCACCCCGAGCGTCGCCTGTGCCATTCAACACGGCGGCCAGCCGGTGACCCGGGCAGGTCAGTCCTGGCTCGTCTCTATGTCCAGCCAGACGGCCAGCTGGTGCGTGGTCCGTGGCGACCAGCTGGGTTTGCCAGTCGCCGACCCTGACAGGTCATAACTTGCCGGGGCAACCTTGACCTGGGCAGGCCAGCAAGTCAGACCGTCCTTGACCGCGGTCACAGGAACAGCTGACTGAATCAAATACAAAAGCTGGGTGCTGGGTGTACCAGCATCCCCTACGCTTGTGATCTGACACTGTCGGTCTGACCTCACCCGGCGGATGCATGCACTCGCGCTTGCCCGTGACGCGACGGTAACGCGACACCAGGCAGGAACTGTCCATGAGGGAACGACGGCCACAGCCAGGCCGGCACAGGGGAGACGCTGACGGCACAGAGCACGGCTGACACGACAGAGCGAAGCTGACACGACGGGGCGAGGCTGACGCGAATGAGCGAGGCTGACGCAAATGAGCGAGGCTGACACAACGGAGCGAGGCTGACACGACGGGGCGAGGCTGACACAAATGAGCGAAGCTGACACGACGCAGCGAGGCTGACACGACGGAGCGAGGCTTTCCATGACAGAGCGAGGCTGACGCGACTGACCACGGCTGACACGACGGAGCGAGGCTGCGCACGCAGCGAGACATCAACGGCCAGGTTGTCGAGCACATGGGACCACGTGAAGATGAATGGCAGCTCATAAACGGACGAGGCTGGTCGTCGGCCTCCACTGTCGTCCGGAACAGCGAGCCTGGGTGGCCGACCCGCACCCGGTCCGCCCAATGCTCCTTGCAATAAAACTATAGCACGCTCTCCTTCGTAAAAGCAGCCGAACCAAGGCCGCTGGAAGGGTTGTTTTATGGTCTAAATTACATTAGCCATGCTAGATTTGCCGACGTGTGACGGCCGAACGCGGCGTTTCTCTTCGCGCCGGGCGCCCGGCCGCAAACGGCCGGTCCAGTTTGAATGGTCAACACAGAAGCCGGCCGGGCGGAGGGGCGGCGAGAGCGCGCCGACCGGCCGAGCCGTAATCCCACCTCCGTCTGCATGCGGCGGCCGCCGGCGTGCAGCGGCGGCGGCCGTCGGCCGGCAGCCGCGCCGTGTTAACCGGGGGAGGGGCGGGCACGGCCGTCGCCGCAGATCTGCCGCTGTCGCGGCGGCGGCTGTCGGCTCGCGGCGGCGTGCGTCACGGACACGCGCGCTGTTTGTGGCGGGAGACGGTGTGGCGGAGCGATGGCGCGAAGTGCTGCCGTGTCCGGGCGGCCGGCCGATGTGGCAGCGCGTTGCGGGGCCTGGGTTAGGGAGGATTAGGGCAGCCTTGCCGGTGCCGGATTTAGGGAGTACCAGGTCATTCACACCCCTGGGTAGAGCTGAGGCATCGGTCCTTGCTAGGCTGTCGAGAACCACCGCCGGTCGCAGTGCAATCAAAGCCACTGTGTTGATCATTGCATGGGCCTGATTGCTTCATTAAAACTGGAGACTAAAGTTCTATTTCAGGGAACATTTTAATAGCTAGAATGTAGTTTCCTTTGGTGATAATCCTGTATGCACCTGAATCTTCGTTGCTGTATTGTGTATTAATCTTCTTTCTTGTGCCGAATTTTTGACAGCGGTGGAAAAGCAAGTTTGTTGCGCTTAAGTGGGCAGCTCGGCGAAGGTAAAACTACGTGGTGGACCGCCGAAGAAAAAGTCACATCTGACCGACCGCGACCGACCATGTACCATCTGGCTGTGATCGGTTCCTCACGCGCCTCTGAGCCTGGTCATGATCCACTGACGGTGCAGTCGCAGACATGCACGTCTGTAATTTATTCATGATGTGTGTGGGATCGGCGAGGCGCAAGGCTTGCCGAGCCCAGGACGCTACATGGAGCGAGAGCAGCGTGTTTTCGGCGTCCGGCCGCCGCGCCGCCCAGACAACAAACGAACGGGATTAAAGCTGGCATGCAGCGTTGCGTCGAAGTCGCCTGTTATGCGGCACAGTCTGCTCACGCGGAAAAGCCGGGAGACTTCAACGCTGGCCGCGACGCTCGGTCCTGCCACGTGTGCGGAGACCAAGAAGCCGTCGGCGGCCCGCTGCCGCTCCACTGCAGACGTCTGCCGTCGAGCCGCCCGGCGCCAGACAAAGGCGGCGCCGGTGGGGGACGGGGAGTCGGCCGTCGCGCCGGTCACCGCTGCGACTGGCAGCACCGAGCCTGCACGCGCCGCGGCACACAACTCGGCTAAACGGCGCGCCGTGCCAAGAACAATGTGTTGAAGCGGCCGGTTGTTCGCAAGAACCCTTTACCGAGGAGACAGAGGATTACATTGATGGCCGTGTTTATTTGGCTACGGTGTAAGTTTGGGTTGGTTGTCAAAACACGGTTGGGCGCCCTCGCCCGGGCCCGTTCTGTTGATGCTGCGGGTGTCGCTATTCCGGCGCACGGCGCACGATGAGTGACGCAGGAAGGTCGCCACCGACACGCGAGATCACCCAGTCGACTGTAGACAGAGGCAGGCGTGACGTGGCTCGGCACAGCACATGGAAAACCGAGCGTAAACAGAGCTTTGATGAGCTGAACGTTTCAAGCCGCTAAACAGATTATCGTGCTTTTATTCAGTACACTTTTTTTTTGCGCGGAATGCATTGCTAAGCTGGGAACAAATACGAAGAACAACGAACCGGAAAAACGAGGACTAGCGAATCGGAAATGTTTGCGTCGCACGGCACCATCACGGACTGGATCTCTCTCCATCGCTGGTCCCGTCTCGCCCGAGCCGCCAGTCGCTGATGCGAGACGGACAAAAATTCAAAACGCTCCCAATTATTATCTGCCCCGATGATCAATGGTAAATTAAACGTCATTGTCGAAACAAGGCAACAAAAACGCGTCATTTATCACGGGCGCCGGATCGATCATGTGATCATTGAGATGCCAGCGCCAGGCGGCAGAGAGGACGCGGCTCTGAACGGCGGCGGCGCGCCCGGCCCGATCGTTTACGGGGACCAGCCGGGCGGGCGGCGGCGGCTCTGCGCGCCGCACACAAAAACCCGACGCGCCGGCAGCATGGCGCTCGCTCTCGCGCACCACTTGTGCCCAGGTTAAGTTCCGGATCGCGCACCTGACGCACGCTGGAGCACGCAAGAAGAGGAAAAACGTCCGCGAGTTGGGCTCGATTGCAAACGATGGGCTTGCACTTACACGCTCTGCAAACGCACAGACGTTTGGACGTTACTGACCGGCGTCGCGAGCAGAACGCGCACACGCGTCCTCACGTGCCTGGATAGATGGCATACGCATCTCGCGCCAAAGCCTGCTGTAGACCATCAGAAAAGCTTCTCTCCGGCCCTCGTGAAGAAAAGACGCCCCACTGCCGTTCAACGGCGCGTGAATCGACCCCCCCCCCCCAGCCTCCTCTGTCGCTCTTTCTTTCTCTCTCTCTCTCTCTCTCTCTCTCTCTCTCTCTCTCTCGCTGTATCTCTCTCTCTCTCTCTCTCTTGCTGTCTCGCTGTATCTCTCTCTCTCTCGTTGTCTCTCCCTCTCTCTCGTTGTCTCTCCCTCTCTCTCTCCTTCTTCCTCCCTCCCTCTCTCCATCGCTTACACTCGTCTCTTATCGCAGTCACGACGGACTTCCGCCCTTCTCCCAAGTCACCAGTAACTCAACTTTATACCGGGTCTGACATCGGCTCTGCACCTTCGATAGACCCAGGCTTCTCACCGCTCTGCCTCAGTCACCGCGCTCCCGCCATCTCTCGGCGGGGATGCGCGCGCGCGGGCCCGCCCGCCCGCCGACGCTGAGCGGCCTGGACGGCGCGGTCGCTGGCGCGGTAACCGTACACATGTACCGACAGGTGATCGGCACCCACCGGCCGGCTTCTGTCTGCCGACGCGGCTGCCAAATCTGGCAGCGCTGCCGGCGCCAGCATGGCCGACCGGCTCTGGTTTCCCGGGCTGCGGTCGGGAGGCGGAGACGCGCCGACGGGAATCCTCTCAGTCTGGGGTACGGGACTGGGGTCGGAAGACCGGAGACGCGCCGACGGAAATCCTCTCAGTCTGGGGTACGGGACTGGGGTCGGGAAACCGGAGACCACCGACGGGAGTCACAGTCTGGGGTACGGGACTGGGGTCGGGAGACCGGAGACCGCCGTCGGGAAACCTCACAGTCTGGGGTACGGGACTGGGGTCGGGAGACCGGAGACCCCCGACGGGAGTCGTCTCAGTCTGGGGTTCATGGCTGGCGTCGGGTGAGACGAACGCCCTCTCAGTCTGGGGTACGGGGCTGGGGTCGGGAAACCGGAGACCCCCGACGGGAGTCGTCTCAGTCTGGGGTACGGGACTGGGGTCGGGAGACCGGAACAGAAGCGGAGAGAGACGACCGAGCCAGCGGTTAGACCAGGGAAGAACTGAATGCACGGGAGCATAGATAATGAACAGATGATGGAGGGAATTGAGCTTAGAATAATCTGAGACCTGTGGTAGAGGACGGGGCCTGCATCCGACAAACGAGGAAGACAACGGAGTGCATAACAGGGGGTGGTGGGCGGGCGGGAGCTGATGGCCTTCCCAGCGAGAGATGCCAGTTGACAGAAGTGCCGCAGCAAGGTGGTGAACGCATGGTGGGATCGCTGAGAGACAGTGGGAGATGGTGGGATTGGTGAGAGATGATGGGATCGGTGAGAGATTATGGGATATGTTAGTGTCGGTGGAACGACGCACATTCGTGGGCAGCGTTCGCGCAAAAATTAAGTGCCAAATACGTAATGACGTATTTTATGTATTTATGCGTATTTACGTAGGCGTATACATACATACATGTAATATGCGCGATGAAGTAGTGGCAAGAGTATGTGCTGCGGTGACATTTGTGCTGCGAACGAATAACCACAAATTCCATTGCTTATGCTGAGCAGATGCCCTTTCATGGGTGACGGAACAGCGGACCGCCGCGCCTGCACTCTGTGCTTTATCTAACTGTTACTCTTAGATGACCCTGTGGTCCCCTAATTTTAACGTCATTGCTGAAGTGGCTGGGCCCAAGATTAACCATAATCACCCACCCTGGCTCATCAATTCCGTTGTCTGTATGCAGCAGCGTTAATTTTCCGAACGAGTGAGCCTGGACGTCGACCACTGGCCGGTTGGCGGCGACGCAGTCTCGCGGGATTGCAGTCCGACGAAATTTCGGCCATCATTTCTGACCCCGTCCTATAAAGCGAATTTATTGTTATGGCATCACTTTATGAAACATTTGGATCGGCCGAGCTGCACAGCCTACAGGCCGTGGGCCTCCCGATGTGAATTACTCGCAAATTCTTCTGCTGGCTGCTTGGCCAGGGTGGTGACCGCAAATGTCCCAGACGTCCCGGCATCCTCCAGCCGTCCAGCCGTCCCAGATCCTGGCCTGCTGCCCAGACCGTCCGGTACGCCAGGCCCGACCGTCCCGGGCGGGGTGCAGGAGGTGCGTCCCAGACCGTCCCAGACCGTCCCAGACCGTCCCAGACCGGACCCCCGCGCTGGGACGCCAGCCCGGCAGACACTGCTACATGGCGGCAGTCCACCGCAGACTCGAGCGTCACTGCAGCGGCACACACTGTCACAAAGTGGTGACCACGGCAGACAGATGTCAGCTCGTGCAGCACACTCCCCACCTCCCAGCCGACCACAGACTCGAGCATCATCTCAGAGGCACATCCTGTCACAAAGTGGTGACCACGGCAGACAGATGTCAGCTCGTAGCCAGCTGTCAGCACGCGCATCACATTCCCCACCTCCCAGCCCATCACAGACTCGAGCGTCACTGCGGCGACACATCTGACACCGGAGTGGTGATCTCGTCAGACGCCGGCCACCTCGTGACCAGCCGGAACAGCACAGAGACCCGGGTCAGCTCGTGACCAGTCGGAACAGCACAGAGACCCGGGTCAGCTCGTGACTAGTCGGAACAGCACAGATACACGGCAGTCACACCGGCCGGGCTGTCATCGACATTCGTTAATGACCGACTGTTCCGCCGCGGGTCTGTGTACGCCGGTTACGCCAGTTTCGCCTCGCGTCTTGAATAAATAATCGCGCGATGATGCATTGCGATACACACCGGTCGGCGACGTTATTAATTGTTGCGCGGGCGTAAATATTTGCCTACTCAATCGGCCCGGAAGACAGCGGCGACCGTTGCGTTTTCAAAATACCTGGCCGGGGCGGCGGCGGCGGTCGGCGCGAGGAGGCTCCGGCGGTCCCGCCGCCGGAGTCCACCCGTCTGGCGGCGTCCGACACTCCGACACTCCGACTCCGACCCGCTCCGGGGCAAACCGGGTCACCGGCGAGATTGACGTGCGTGATGGAGGCCGGCGCGGCGCGGTCGGCGCGGTCGGCGCGCCTCGGCGCGTGGGAACGCAGAGAGTCGGCCGGCAGCGGTTTTTGTCCGGTCACCCGGCGAAGAAATTATGAACGCCGCACATCACAGATCCGATGCACCGGCCAGATAGAACGGGCCGCCGAGAGTCGGGGCGAACAACCAAATGAAACTCCCGGGTGGGGTGGCAGAATCACGTGAAGAGAAACGACATGATCTGGCATGTGGCGAACATTTACTGTGGTGGGTGTCTCGTGCTTTGGCGTTCCGAGTCAAACGGAGAACAAGAAGAAACGGACTGCACCATTATTTCAGCACCATCCAGCTGCATAGGTGACACTGTCTGCGCCGATTATCTCTTCACACCAAGAGCAGCGCCAGGGAATATTCAGAAAAAGATATGTTGGCGTCAACTTACACGCCGAGGAGGCTTGACACCACCAGCAGTGCCTACCCACAAGATCAAATTTCATTTCTTGAATAAATAAGCCACTGTCTGGGGTCGGCTGGGAGGTGGGGAGTGTGATGCGCGTGCTGTCAGCTGGCCACAAGCTGACATCTGTTCGCCGTGGTCACCACTTCGTGACAGGGTGCGCCTCTGGGATGATGCTCGATACTGGGGTCGACTGAGAGGAGGGGAGTGCGCTGCGCATTTTGACATCTGTCTGCCGTGGCTACCACTTTGTGACAGGGTGTGCCGCTGGGATGATGCTCGATGTGCGGGAGTCCGGTCTGGAACGCATCCCGTGTTGTACCTCATCTGTCGGTGGCGTAGTCTTACCGGCCAGCCGCACAATGCTGAAGGAAGCCGCCGGAGTCCATTTGTGAATAATCCACGCTGCACCTTATAGGTACTGGGCAGCTTTCAAACAACCACGAATTGCACAGCACTCCACCGGTGAGATGTCTTCATTCGTAATATTGTCAAACCGTGCAAAACGAAACTCCATACAGTACACCACTATTTGAATCCATGAACAAAGAATACGCCACAACCATGACAGATGACCAAAAACTCACCACTGTGTGACTTGGGATCCATAACAAGCATCTGCGATGAATTTCATGCTCCACCACAATTTTAGCCTCATAGTATTGATCACTGCATCGTGTGAGAAGCTTCGTATAGCTATTTGCGGTGGCGTAAGCACAGGGAGTTAAATGGTGTAGTTAAACTCTTGCCATCATTGGTCTTTTCTTGCCAGTTTTAGATACTGACTGCACAGTCTGACTGCACAGTCAGACCAAGACGGCAAGGACTTTTGCTGTTGGGGGTGCAATAATTTTAACCTCACACGGCAATGTCCTTGATAGACTGAGTGTATTATTATTGTGTCTATCTCTCAATGTTTGGGTCAGGTGATCGGCCGGTATATGATCAGTGTCAGCGGTATTCTTCATCGCCAGCCTCCATTGTGACCGTCGACTCACGCCGCTTACAGCAGCATCGACTGATCTACGGTAGCCTGGTGAAAATTTAGATTTTAATCATACAAATATGCCGACAACAAACTAGACCACAAAGTTTACCATCCATTGTCATGTAAGAACGAATAATATGACGCAGCAATTTATTTGATACTTGATGCAGTACAACGAATAACTTGCCATTATTACCCTGGTAGAAAAACCGATAGATCGGCTTCGCCCTGCTCTGTCGCCCAATGAGAGGGTGTCGCGAACTACCCGTTTTCCACCGAGCAGTGTTTGAACAGCGCTGATCCGTGTCAGTATTATTGGACGCCGCAGCTCCCCACTTCAGTCTGTGTGACGAGGAGGGGGGGGGTCGCGGCTTATCGGTCGACATCGCCTCATCTGCCGACGGGCCCTCGCGCGGCCACCCTCCCTGGCGGCTTACACGGCCGATACAATCTCGTGACAGACGTACACAGCCAATAAATCCCCCCGGAATCAATCATTCTGTTTAATCAAACCGTTACTGGCGAGGTGTCGCAGACCTCACCGGCTCTCCGCTCCCAGACGTGACTGTCGGCCGTCGCTGGCCACCGACACGTGGCCGTCACAGTCGGCGAGGTCACACCCGGGCTTCTGATGGGCCCGAGCGTGCTCCAGAGCGGCCGAATGGGGCTTTCGATGGCCACCGACACGTGTGTGTCGCAGTCGACGAGGCCACACTCGGGCCTCCGATGGGCTAAAGCGTGCCACAGAGCAGCCGAGTGTGACCCGGAGCGGCCGAATGGAGTCGAGTGGGTCCGAGTGGGGCTCGAATGGGGCCGGGCGGGGCCCGGTGGGGGACCGAGTGAGCCCGAGTGGGGACCGAGCGTGCCATAGAGCGGCCGAGTGAGCCCGAGTGGGGCCGAGTGGGCCCGAGTGGGCCGAGTAGGCCCGAGTGAGCCCGAGTGGACCCGAGTGGGCCCGAGTGGGCCGAGTGGGGCCGAGTGGGGCCGAGTGGCGGCGAGTGGCGCACAGGTGGCGGCGGCGCGCGTCCGGACGCCGCATGGGCGCCGCAGACGCCGCCGGCGCGGCGCCGTTTTGTTATGCATATGACACCGGGAATAAAGCCGGAACGTGAGCGCCGTGCCAAGCGCGCGCAGGGGCGACGCGAGCGCACGCACAAAAGGTCACGTGACAGGGCCGCCGACCGGCCGACACGGACGCCGGTGTGTCACGTGTCGCATGGCGCCCTGTCGACTGTGTCGGCCGGCTTGTCGCCGTTCGCGCGTCTCGAGTGTGCTGGAGCAGTGCATTGGCAGCAGTGGACGACACGGAACCGGTCCACATCACTGGCCGAACTGACCGCAGCTGCCGGAGACCACAACGATGGCCATGAGTTTCGGTGACGAAGCTAACATTTTCCGCGAATTAGATGTCTGATGAACTCAAAACGCAACGGTGGAAGTTGAGCCAAAACCAGCACATGACATCGCGGAGTCGTCATGTCCGGGTTATGCGGGAGATAGCCGGAGCAGCGCTCCAAACTTTGCCAGTGCTATGCTGTACGGAAAGGGAACACAATTGTCTGAGTTATATTAAAGCTGTTTGCATGTCAAATATTTCCCAAGAGGCGCATCTTTTCCGACCCGACACAGTGGATCGACAGCAACATTGTCATCCGTCGAACCCGCTGCGAAAATGGGTATTTGAGCAGTTCAAGACGTGTATGTATCACACATCGACCACAGAGACCTACAAATGCACTCTAGCTATACCATTTGGACCCATACAGCACTCCTGCTTGCGATGGTTTACCCCATCGATTGAGCACGAAGTGGCACGAGAGCACGGCCAAGGAAGGTCATGACCGGACACCAGCCTTGCAGTGACGTCACTACGGTGAGTGACGTCACTGCCGTGTCCAGCGCGTACGTCACTGAGCACGTGCCGGTGATCTGTCCCGTCTGCTGTCTGTCACGGAGCTCGCCGACGAAACTGAACGCTAAGCAGTGCCTCTAATGGAATGATGCCGACTTTAATTTTGCATCAAATTTACCTATAATTCTACTGATCAGCCGACAGCATCCCGGCATGACTCTCAGGCGACAGAACAGCGGGTTCAGAGATAGCCACGGCTCTTCTGCGGTTGGATGGATGTCCTGCTGGCGGTGCTGTTGCATGGCTGGGAACATTTTGAGCCCGAGTTTATCGCGTGCAGCGTGTGCCATTTCAGGATCTGCTACGGGATTGTTCAAGTTGCCGCATGTTGAGCGATTCACGCCCGGTCAAACACCCAAACGCCGTGTCGAGCTGGCTGATTGTAGCAGGTCCTCCTCAGTTGATCTAGGATAACTTTTGGACAGTTATCCTAGATCCTAGATCTAGGATACCTTTTGGACAGTGGAACCACGGACATACCGTGACGCAGCGCCCTTTTCGGAGGAACAATTGAAAACCAACTCCATGATGAGGAAGCTGAGTGCCAGTTAATTTCAATTTTCTGACTTTTAGTTCCAATATTGTGCCGTTCTTGTCTTGAACAATGACTGCCTACTCCTATTTTTGGAATTCTCCTGACATGGTATGTACCCTGAAGTGCCGTGATTTCCTTTTTGCACTGTGAAGTACGTAAGAGTGACCGTCAGTGCATAGCGCAAAGCTCCGATCTATTTGAATGCTCACGATTGCCAAACAAATATTTTCAATTATGAACACTCGGATATGCGAAGAAAAAAACTTGGTTTAATTTATTTTGTCCCTACACATATTTCGGTGAAGTTGGCTTCAAATGGATGCTAACTTCTACAATATGCACGTCTGCTTCCCTCAAATTCTTCCAAAAAAGAAGAAGTGTTATCTGCATATTTTAATGTCCGCTGTGCATGGTTGACATCCTTTTTATTGTCGTGTTACCTCTCCCACCACCTTATCACTATGGATGATGACGTAAATCCAGAATTGTTCTAGAGTCCAGCTATATGCAATATTATTTAAGCTTTAGGTTTTCAAAGATGGTCGACATAAATTCCGTGTATGGCAGTGCAAATCCTCGACAGGAATCCTCGCAAATCCTCGACAGGAACTCGGCAGGTGTCCCTGGACAGGCGATTGGCTCGATGATTATCGATGGATGATCCAATCTGTTATTATTTCTGATTTCCCATCACGAGCTGTCAGAGCATCAGATGCTGTCATTATCAGGCAGCGTGATGAGCATCTAAAGTTTGCTGTGATGTGAACAACTTTGAAGAGCTGCTTCTGAAGAGTCTGGGTGTTCTGATCAAACTTGAAATTATTTGAGATGAAAGCTCGGGCGAATATTTTGGGGACTTGGGAACCTCCAAGGAAACAGCGAAGTTAGCCTATGTTCAGTCCTGATGCCAGAAAAGTACATGATTTCTCTTTGGGGGTGTTTTGCACAAGCCATCTTTGGACACAACTGCAATGGTAGCAATGCACAAAGCCTGCACTCCTCGAAGTTCCCGTCTCTAACACCCCACCACCTCTCAGTCGAAGTTCCCGTCTCTAACACTCCACCACCTTCCAGTCGAAGTTCCCACCTCTAACACTTCACCATCTCCCAGTCGAAGTTCGCGTCTCTAACACTCCACCACCTCCCAGTCGAAGTTCCCGTCTCTAACACTTCACCATCTCCCAGTCGAAGTTCGCGTCTCTAACACCTCCACCACCTCCCATGGGGCTGCCCGCAGCGTCTGCGCGGTGACGAGGTGACTGGGACGGCGGTCGGGGCTGGAGACTGGGCCGTAATGGAGCACTCGGCACCCGGCAGCCCACACCAGCCGCCAGCCCAATCGCATCGCGCTCATCCGCACTTAGCAGCCGGAATCCAATTGCGCGCAGCCGAATACGGCCAGTTTGCCTAATCGCCAACGGCTCCCGACCGCTGCAGCTGACGGGGTGGTAATCCTCGGCGCGCCGGAAGTGCCGGGTCAAGTGGGGGTTGCCAGGCGGCGCGTGGGAGACGGATGAGGGGTGCCCCCTGCGTCGACTCCGACGGTGTCGGCTGTCGCGTCGCGCCGGCGCCGGAATCGTCGCCGAATAAACATCGACGACCGTCGACACCGCACCGTCTGGTGCTCAGTACCGCACGTCTTCTCTTCAGCACGAGGCATCGATCGGAGCCATGCGGCGCACTGCCCAGCCCGACATCTCTCGACCCACAGAAACCACCCGACTGCCCTATGCATCAGCCTGACCGCCTGACCGCCCCGGCGCGCGGCGTCCCGTCTGCCCTATACCTCAGCCTCACCGCCTGACCGCCCCGGCGTCCCGTCTGCCCTATACCTCAGCCTCACCGCCTGACCGCCCCGGCGTCCCGTCTGCCCTATACCTCAGCCTCACCGCCTGACCGCCCCGGCGTCCCGTCTGCCCTATACCTCAGCCTCACCGCCTGAACGCCCCGGCGTCCCGTCTGCCCTATACCTCAGCCTCACCGCCTCACCGCCCCGGCGTCCCGTCTGCCCTATACCTCAGCCTCACCGCCTGACCGCCCCGGCGTCCCGTCTGCCCTATACCTCAGCCTCACCGCCTCACCGCCCCGGCGTCCCGTCTGCCCTATACCTCAGCCTCACCGCCTGACCGCCCCGGCGCGCGGCGTCTTAGCTGCCGCTCATCTCGCCCAAGAATGCGCCGGCGCCGGTTTTTGCGCCATTTTGATAGGTCGGGAGTAATTTCGGCGCGGCTGAGTTGTGTGACGCGGGCGGGCCGTTTCTCAGCCGAGGCTCGGGAGGTTGCGTGCCGGTCGCCAGTACGGGCTGGCCATGATGCATGGGGTGCCGGTCGCGGCCGACCATTAACAGTCTGCATTTACAGTAAAACATGGCACGGTAGCGGCGGAGGCGGGTCCGACCCGGCCGCTATGATTTGTGTGAAACGGCGGGGTGTCGGTGACTCGCCGTCTGCATCGAGAGGGCGCGTCGAAGCTTCCTTTAGCCACGAAAATCACCACCGCCGCAACAGTTCGGGTGTCGGAAGGTCCTATATATTAAGAGGAGGGTGCTAACGTGCGCGATGGTGATGGAGGGGATGTGTCTGCCTAATGCAGTTCTCTCGGATAGCATGCAGAACCGCGTGATTCGCAAATTGATTATCCATGTCGAATTAAATTGCGTGTTGTAGGATAGAACACCATTCATTTCAATTTGCACTTTTTCATGCATTTGTATTCACTCATTGATGCTGATTGTTGCCATTTCGAATCCGACTGACATTCAAGCTTTTGTGATACTGCTATGCCGTGTCTGTGCGTATATCAAAACATCAACTTTACGGTGAATGAGCCTTGTGGTGTATAAACCAAGTGGGACCGAAGTTTTCCCAGGTGGCTTATTTTGAAATTGGGTGACTGCTTGAAGTGTAAACTTTCAAGTTTCGTTTCAAAACTTTCTTTGTTGTCTCTGCTGCGAACGAAGCTCTTCGAAATAGTTTTATCTTTAATCTTTTAAAACTTGGCAACCTCTGAGCAAGTATGTGTTGCACGCCTCTTATTTAAGGCGTTTTTATTTATCCTATCCTAAATAGTAACGGAACCATGTGATGATACTTAGGCGCGTCCTTTCCTACGCTTATGCTCAGTGTTATGATAATGAAAAAGTGCTGGCAGTTGCCTTATGAAAAGTGATCTGCGAGCTTCACCTACCTTATCTAATATCATAAGATATTCTCTGGAAATCAAGTTCCTTTTACCTTCTCTCGATGTGCATTGCCATTGGCGTAGCCATCCATAGCTAATAATCGCACACTATTCTGGTACTTTTATGCATACTCTCTGTTCTCAGATTCAATGTATTGTGTACACCACGTGAAAGTATGTGGGATTGTGTATGTGATAGCACGTTTTGAGTGGGCATAAATATACATGCCGTGAGTTCGCTGCAACGTTCCCAGCACATTGAGTGCGAAAGGTCCATTTGTTGCAGCTGCAGGTGCGTAGCACTTAGCGTAGCATTCATTTCGAGCCGGCATTTCAGTCAACGGTGGTCACTAATATAACTGGTTCGGTGTCCGCAAATGAGAATATTTTGAAGGTGGCGTTGAAATGAACTGCCGGGAGGTCCAGCAATGTTAGGCTCGTGGATTCAAAGCGCATGGGAGGGGCCGGCCCATATAGTGCCATGCTAAAGTCACTAATTATTGCAGGGGCTCAACTGGGCACCAGAAAGACTCAAGCCCCCTCAAAGGGACGAGAAGTTCCGCCTATCGGAATTGATCCAAAGGGCGATGGAGTGATATCAGTCAGGAAAAACAGAACAAAGCACATGTTGATGCTGTTTCTTTCAAATCAACGTCATAGAAAGAATATTTGAATCATCCGAAATTGGAAGAAGAACGATTCATTTCTGATCCCTTGCTTCTATTTGTATTGTTGGCACTCTCGACATACACGCTGGACGTTATCTATAGGAATGGCAATATGCTGTTGACTTTACTAAAAAGTGAGTGTTTCCTTCATACCTACCGCAAGAACAGTTATGGCGTGGTATGTTGCAACGATTCAATTTTCAGACTAATTATGCTCATGTAAAACCGCTGATTATCCCGATGGGAGGTGGCTTTTTGCTTCCTTATTTTTTCACCATAGTTCCTAACAAGGATTGTCACAAGACATAAAGATGACATTTTGCCAAATTTCCATTCAATCTGTCTTAGGGTAGCGGCATCATTATGAAACATAAATCCCCGTAAATGCAGTCACTTAATGCTCTGCGCATGGCAAACAAGATTATGTACCTTTGCATTTTCAACGCAACAATGCAGGAAGAACAACTTCTGGAAAATAATTATCGGGCCAGAGCACAGAAAATGCACTCTTTCCTTTATGTCTTCGGGCGGAACAATCACAGCATGGTGAGACAGTGCACGTGCAAAAATTGAAATAGCCTAGGTTAGAGCGGTTTTTGGCTCCGCCGTTTTCACCAAGATGCTGCTATGTCACATGATCAACAATATAATTTTGCTAAGTTGATGTTGCGCCAAAATATTGGTTACACAGTGCCCTCGCAACAACAACGACATCTATACTCTTCAGACAAAATCTGGACAACATAAGCGCTGAATTGTTCATGCCCTCCTTGTAGGTGACGTTGCATGACAAAAAGTGCGCCGTTTATCTGCTTTCATCCCGTGCAATCCGTAAGACCATCACCGGCATAACTATAGCATAACTCAGCAATACAGTTCAGATGGCTGCTTTTCGTTTGACAGCTTCGCTATGCTTGCAGACAGAGATATGTTTGCTAAAGGGAAGGAATAAAGGGAAGCTACTGCTTCGGATGGTGTCAATTATAAGTCTAACTCACGAACTGGTCTTATAACGACGACATCGGGTCCGATTTTCACCCCTTCCAGCTTCCTTCTACAATGTTTTCCTGCATACACCCGTACACAAACACACAACCTCCGCACATACATCACAAGGCCACCAGTACACGGACATGGTACTGGATAACTACTAGCACGCATTCAAGGCGACGGTGGACCAGCGGAAGCTTGGAGAAGCGGCGGGCTGGGGCATGTGCTCCCGATCCCAGCCAGATGTGTGCCTATGACCACCTCCAGTTACGCGATGGACCGCCTCGTGACTGGCTACCCTCCAGATCACAGCCAGATGTGTGCGTATGACCACCTCCAGTTACGGGATGGCACCTCGTGACTGGCTACCCTCCAGATCACAGCCAGATGTGTGCGTATGACCACCTCCAGTTACGGGATTGGCACCTCGTGACTGGCTACCCTCCAGATCACAGCCAGATGTGTGCCTATGACCACCTCCAGTTACGGGATGGGCACCTCATGACTGGCTACCCTCCAGATCACAGCCAGATGTGTGCGTTTGACCACCTCCAGTTACGGGATGGACCACCTCGTGACTGGCTACCCTCCAGATCACAGCCAGATGTGTGCCTATGACCACCTCCAGTTACGGGATTGGCACCTCGTGACTGGCTACCCTCCAGATCACAGCCAGATGTGTGCCTATGACCACCTCCAGTTACGGGATTGGCACCTCGTGACTGGCTACCCTCCAGATCACAGCCAGATGTGTGCGTATGACCACCTCCAGTTACGGGATGGACCACCTCGTGACTGGCTACCCTCCAGATCACAGCCAGATGTGTGCGTATGACCACCTCCAGTTACGGGATGGACCACCTCGTGACTGGCTATCCTCCAGATCATAAAGTCATAAAGTGTTAAGGCTTAATAAGAGCCACAGGGGCCCATCTGGGTTAAGCCTATCTAGAAAAGGTACTAGAAATGTACATATTCTCACCCCAATCAATCCCTTATCCCAAGTTCCTAGGAAGCTATATATCCCAGCCTATCTAGCATCATCCACTTGCTATTGCATAACACCCTCAACAATTGCAAGCTCCTCCCATCATACCCATTGTGCTACCATAGCCCCTGCTTAAATGGGTCTGTGCCGTGCACACTTAACATAAATCTCACCCCCATCCATCCAAATTAGAACTCAAAAACAAGATTTTCCTGTCTAAAAAATTGTCCACCCTACTTTTAAATACATTCAATGAGGAACTCCCCACAACATCAGCAGGCAGCCCATTCCACTGATCAACAACCCTTTGACTGAAGACCTGTTGTCGCTTAACTGTCCTACACCTCAACTTGTCTAACCTGAATTGGTGACCCCTGTGTGATACTTTAAACTGAAGAGCACCATTTAAATTGACCTGATCTAGTCCTGTAACAATTTTGTACATTTAAATCATGTCCCCCCTTAATCTCCTATACTTGAGTGAGTACATATCTAACGCCACAGGCCATTCTCCATATTCTAAGCTACCTATTCCACTGATGAGTTTAGTGGCTTTGCGTTGCACTCTTTCTAACTTGTCTATATCTTTTTCTAGGTAGGGGCTCCAAGCTTGCACAGAATATTCCAAGTGGGGTCGCACATATGCTAAGTACAGTTTTTTTTCATGACTTCCTTGCTCTTATATATCACACTTCTATTAATGAGTCACAGCCAGATGTGTGCGTATGACCACCTTCAGTTACGGGGTGGGCACCTCGTGACTGGCTACCCGCCGTGCGGGTGACAGTGTTTGTGACAGGACGGTTCTCGTGTCTCGGGTGTCAGGGTGATCCGGCCGGTGTCTGTCCGACACGCGGACAGCCGGACACGCGGACAGTCGGACACGCGGACAGTCGGACGTCGGCCAAACAGTCGGCCACCGGCGCGGACCTCCCAGACACAGGGCTACCTGCCGCCCCCGTCTCTCGTCCGCCCCGCACGTCCTGATGACCCCTGTTTTAAACCGCCATGATTTATGGGAGGGTGGGCTCTCGAGACCTGCGCGGCGGCAGTGGCCAGGTCTGGAGGCGCCACCGCAGCTCCGGCCACCATTACGAGCGCACGAGGAAGGGTGCGTTCGGCACGCACCCAGTTTGTCGTCGGCGAATTCCGCACCGCTGACCGCCGTGCTTTTTGTCGGCCAAATTAACATGAGAAATATTTCAGGTTAAAGCTGGGAATATCGCGCCGTACAGAAACTACCGGCCTCGGGTACGGGCCGGAAAGATGGATAGCGGCAAGACCCGCTTCAGGAACAAGGACAATCTTTTTGTTTCGCGTCCCAACTGTAGCGTGAGAGAAATGACCGTCAGAAAGGAGCCGGTGCCATTTGGTCATCGCAGAGCGATCTACGGGCCGCCGCCGCCGGCTCGAGCGGCCGTCCAGTCAAAGGACACGGTCCCAGAAAGGTAAAACCTGCGCCCAGATAACAAATGGCACACTTGACCGTCGCGATAATGACGTGATCGCGACCGACCGGACCCGGTCCGGGTAACGCACGGCCCGAGAGCCAGCCAGTCCACGTGTGACACAGTTTTTGCCCGCGCGGAATGTGAAACATTTGAAACAACGACGCGAGCGGCCGCATGCTTTGTATGCAAATTTGCGCTCTCGTCGCATTGTTCGAATTTCTCCGCCGACAGTGTCGGACGCGGCCCGTGCGCGACGACAGACCGAGATGGCGGCGAATGTGACGCACTCGACGCGCGGAAATCGCGGCATGCGCGGCGCACGTGACGCGAATTCCTCGGGCTCGAGGTGGGCGTGGTGTGGCGGCGGCGACGACGGCGGCGGCGGCGGGAGCCACGATGTCGGGGTTTACGGCTGATGGCGGCCGGCGCCGGCCGCCACCATTTCTCACCGGCTCGCCGCGGCGCGGCGCAAACACGCCGCGATTGGCACCGATGAGTGGCGCGGGACACGCGTCCCGACGCGGACATGTGTCCGCTGACGGACACGGCTAGCGTGTCCGGCGAGAGCGGACACTACGGGCAGACGCCAGTGGAGGACGCTGTCGCCGGCGTGGCGCGTGCTGTTGGAGGCCGTGTGGGAAATCGACTGTTCGGTTTTGGAACGACGTGCCACCAGCCGGTTGCGCGAACCTACGAGGCGAGATTTGATCCTTTCTGCGCAAGACACTCTTCAGGGTGAATTAGCTGCTAGCGCAGAAGAGATAGGATCGTACAAACACCGCATCGACATGACTGCGGCTGCCTTTCCGTCTTGCAAATATTTCTACATGGTCACTTGACCGAGGACGTCGCTCTCACGAAGAGATAACTGAGTTGAGCCAATCGTCAAAGAGGGAGCTCAGCTCACAGACTTTCGAAAAGTAGATAGACGCATCGGAAGTGCATGGGCGAATGACTGGGCGTGCGAAACATACAGAAGCCCGCCACTTGCACATACATTGGGATGCGACCGCGGGAAATCGGCATTGCTAGCTTGAAAAGCCGTGTGGGAACAGCTCGCAGCAGCTGGCAATAGCTGGGAACAGCTCGCAGCAGCTCGCTGCAGCTCTCAGGTGGATTTAGAACGTTTCGGTGCGACATTGAACGGAATTTTCCTCACGACCATCGACACACTAACCAATCACAGGCAGGAGCCGGGTGCTGTACGCTTCAGTACAACACCCGGCTCCACCACCACCAGCGTGACAACGTCAGCGCATCCACTTACCGGTGTGCGTCCGCTTGTGGATCTTGAGGTTCTCCGACCTGGCAAACACCTTGCCGCAGCTGGGGAACGGGCAGGGGAACGGCTTCTCGCCGGTGTGCACGCGGATGTGGTTCACCAGCTTGTACTTGGCCTTGAAGCCGCGTCCGTTGCGCGCACAGCTCTGCCAGTTGCACGCGTGGTTCGTACACTCGGGCCCGCCCACGTGGTCGACGGTCAGGTGGTTCACGATCTCGTGCAGGCTGTGGAACGTCTTGTTGCACACCTTCTTGGGCGACGGCTGGTCGGGGTCGATCCACTTGCAGGTGATCTCCTGCTTGAGCGGCTGGCGCAGGTAGCGGTAGCAGCCGTGCGGCGCGCCCATGGAGCCCACGTTCCACGAGCCCATCTGGTGGTGGAACTGGTTGCCGGCCGACAGCTGCTGGAACTGCTCGGCGCCGTACATGGAGCCGAGCCGCATCTGGCTGTTCATGTGCGCCGCCTGCTGGTCGTGCAGGCTGGGCAGCACCATGGACGGCTCGTGGTGCGTCAGGCCGCCAGACGCGAACACGCTGTGGTGCTGCTGCGGGATGTCGTGGCCGCCGAGCGCGCCCAGCGAGCCGGCCATGTGGTCGCGCCGCAGGAAGAAGTCGCGCGCCGCGTACGAGCCCATGTGGCCGTGCATGCCGTGGTGGTGGCTGACCGGCACGCCCATGCCGTAGCCGTTCTGGTACTGGTTCTGCATGCTCGCCTCGGCGGCGCTCATGCTGGAGCCGAACATGAGGCCGACCGGCGCGTGGCCGGCCTCCATGAACGGGTTCACCACCGGCTTGGTGTCCACGTGCATCCTGGCGGCGGTGAACGGCGTGCGCCACAGGTCGGCGGCGGCCGGGTGAGACGTCTCGGTGCCGGTACGACGCGCTGACGCACAACTGACGGAGCTGTCGCCGCGCGCAGCGCACGCCACAGGACCCAGCAAGACACTAGCGCTCCTCTCCAGCACCATAATGCCCGCTCGGCCCGGCCGCGGGACGTGTGCGCCGCGGGAGGCGCTCGCCGCAACAGAAACGCTGCGTGCGATTCGTTCTCGGCCAGCTGGGGGCCGGCCACCGCTGCGCCGGCCGTCGCCGCCGCCGCCCATTGGCCGCCGCACAATGGAGCGCCGGCCGCCGCCAATGGGCGCCCGCGTGCGGGGCGGGGCGTGAGTGGCCGCCGGCCGCGCGCCCAGCGGGCGGCTATTGGTGTTCTCAGCGGCGCGGTATGTCCGCGTCGGAGGTGGGCCGCCGACGCCGCTGGGCGCCGCGCCGACACCGTCGCGCGCCGCCTAAACTGATGCGACACATGGCAGCCCAATTATCTCCTTTGGCGCGATGATCGGCGCCCGGGGAGGAGCACTAACTAGCCGACGGCTTAATTTGGTGGCGTCGAAGCGCGTGCGACGCCCGCCGGTCAGGACGCCTCCCTGCCGGCGCCGGCCGCGGGGGTCGACGGGTGTCGGTCAACACGACACGGGGGTCACAGGGTCCCCGCCGACCAGGTCTTCATACGGAGCTCAGCGGGCTAATGACGATCTATTGGGCTGGCAGCCGGCATGATGTACACCGAATAATTCCCGGTGGCAATTGCACGCGACGAGCTGAAGACAGCCGGGTGGTCGGAGAGCGGGCTGATGTGGGCGCTTGAGGTAGGCGGGCAATTATGCTTCCGGGCCACATTGCGACGTCCTGTTTGACTAGGCTGGTTTGTTGCATGGGTGTGGAAGCCGAGGAATCAGTGCATGCATGTAAGCAGACCCATGTAAGCAGAAAAGATAACGGGGTGAAGGATCAGACAGGAAGAGTTTTCTTCTTTTTTAGGCCCTCGGTGGCCCATGGTATGTACCATGGCTAGAGGTCCAGGGTGGGTCGGAGGTCCGGACCCCTCTGGTTTGGTACCCTGCTAATGTCAAGTTGTCATCTTCCCTATTTATTCTGAAAGAAATCCTGAAAATAAGGACCTAAACCCCTTATTTTGGTGAGCGATCTACAGCGTGCATGGCACCACTACAGCTACTGACTGTAATGTGCGTCAAAATTCGGTTCAGCGTCTTCCTCTCACATCCTGTGTCCATTAATAGACAATACCTGAATTTACCTGGATGGTAATCAGTACCGCAGGTAGCGACAGAGAGTCTAATCGCCATGTCTCCTCTGCCCTGTTTGCGGCACGAGCGAATAAGATGACTGGGTTACTGGTAGGGAGAATCGACTTTGAGTCTATTCGAAACTACCGACCTCCAGTTCGTTCAGGGGCGGGTGCAGCGAGTGGGAGTGCGGGGGTGGGGGCACTGGGGACATGTTCTCCCCCATGGAAAGGTGCCTCTCCTCCGGCCGTGGAAGTCTCCCATTCAGGAAGGCTCCAGTGCACCCCCCCCCCCCCCCCCGCTCTCGACGAATTACTCCAGCGAAAGCGCCCCATCGAGGAAATGTTGCTCCCTTCATGAACATTCTGGATCATCTCCTGATAATGCATAATTATAATAGGATGCATAACTATAATAGGACCCTCCGAAATAGGATGCATAATTATAATAGGACCCTCCAAAACTAACCAGCAGATTTTTATCTTGGAGAATTACAATCGATTTCTTACGACACAGGGATTTCAGGAGGCCACCTCCCCTACTCATCCGGATTTACATGGTACCCGTATAGTTCCTGCCGGAGACTTTCCCCACGATTGGTGAAACATTACTTTTTACATGGACTGGACTACAATTTCCAACGTATTTTGCACCGGTAATTGTGCGTGTCTTTAGTTGTAGCAGGTCTAGTCACTGTGGGAGGCCACCCCTCGGTGAGAGAACCCTCGGTGAGAGGACCCTCGGGAGGCCCCTGGGGGAGGATGCTGCCAGGGAAGAAGGGACCCTCCCATCTTGAACCCCCTTGCGTGCCGGCGTCCCACCGCCTCTGACTCCTGCACACATTTTGGCAGCTTTATTACTCGCTCGATAAAGTCAGCGGTGGCACCCGTGAAGCCGCACGTGAACGTCCATCCCACAGTTGACGAACCTTGAGCTTATTTGCCTTCGTCTTCACAAACCTTTTCCGGCAAGAGTTTTCAGCTGACAAGCCTTCAACATTACGAGCATTGCGAACATTGTGCGATACGAACCATTCGACACAAAGTGCATGCAATACGAACGCCTGCTCACTGACCGTCAGTTTCAAACTACTCGAAATGCTAACATAGCGCTTACGGACTTCTGTCCGGAACCGAGACAGTCACTTGACGATAATCTCCGATGTGGTTAAAGGTGAACCGAGGGGACTGATCCCACAGCACCTCAGGCGTTTCCGCGAGTAAGCATGATATGCACGAGCGCCAGACGTGGAAGACAGATGGCGGTGGGGAGGCGGCTTATGATGCGACAGTCAGTTTATTGCTGACGTTTATGGTGGAACGATTGGTGATGGTCGATATTTATCGGTGGATGTGTAGCATATCTGGGTCGTGCGTCTGCGCCTGGGCTATTGCGAATTAACCACCGTCCCGAGGAGTCTCCCCCCCCCCTAAGGGTTTTCTGCAAAAGCGAGAAAGCGGTGGCTAGTAGCGCCGCAAAACTTGCATTACCTTTTCCGGGATAATTTTTGTGTTTGATATTAAAATTTGACACTCAGGTCATGTATGATCATTGATCTAACTCAGGTCAAAAAGGACCACCTCCAAAAATGTTTGTGGATCGATAACTCAGACATATCAAGAGATATTTAAATGAAACTCATTTCGTGAGTACAATTGAGCAGTGTCTCCTAAACGTGTATCCCGTATTTGTGTTTGATGACAGGTGAACGACCTGAAGTCACGGCCAAATTTGGCACTTTTTGGCCAATTTTTTTTCATTATTTTGTAATATGTATGATGCTCTTCTAGCATCATTTTTTGTCACTTTGTGCATGCAGAAGGATCAGGAGAAGTTACTTGTCGAATTTGTTTGACCACCGTTAAGTGGCCTGAGGTCAGGTCAAGATAAAGTACTCAATGTGGGATAAACATATGCAGACATTGCTATTTAATGGCTTATTTCCAGTTTTCCTGGCCAGAATAGCATCAAAGTTGCATTGCATGACCGAAACTACCATAATATACCAAAACAAATTTTTTTTCTCGAAATATCGATTTTTTCTTTAAAAAAAACATTTAGTTTTCCAAATTATCCCAAATTCATAAATAAGACCATGTTTCGACCCTATTCGACGAGAGCTTTCCGATTGTACCCCGATCCTGTTCGTGCAACGCTTAGTTTGAAAGTTAAACGTTAGAAGCTAAGGGGGCTTTTATGACCCTCCAAGACGGGGTGTGATGATCTAACCGGAGAGTCGGCGCGGGTTAAATCGCGCATGGAGTGGCATGACCGTAGATATGGAACTGATGTGTGCTTCGGGTGTCGAGCGAGTTACTGATGAACTATCACCGACCAAAAGGATTGAAGTCCATTCGGTACACTCTTTGTTTATTGAAAGAACTATTTAGAAGATGTCAAAACAATTCGATGGACCGGCGGATCCAAGGATTGTCGTTCGGGCCACACACCTCAAATCGACCACCACAGCAAGTCTCTCAAGTCACACCAAATCTTCCAGGATTCTATCAGACAAATGTACTTGAAAACACAGGTATTTCTATCGCACATTTCAAGCTCAATAACACCAAAACTCAGCTTAGTTTGTCTAATTTTGAAGACAAATTGGTCAGCTTTTCGTCCGTAACTATTCGGCTCCCTCTTGAGCAGATTTGACACCTCCCATCCAGGCGGCTGGACCCACCCGCAATGCCGTCAATGGCATCTGGTCAGCATCCCACTCGGTGTTTGTAGTGAAAAGGGGAGGTGAGGGGACGACACCCTCACTTTTTAGTAGCCTGGACCATTCACCATGTGGACGTTGCATGGAAGAATCGACCTAAAGGTGACTTACACGCCCATCCTCCAAATATTTTGCACGTTCACACGACCTCGCCCTACTAAATGCCGTCTTACGAGCACGGTGTCATGCAAGCTGTGATAAAACCAGCTAACGTCATTGCATTCAGCAATGAATACTCCTTAGAGTCCGTGAATGGTAAAACATGTCCGAATATTATTAAACGGCTACGGTGGAGGCTTCGCGGAATTATTGGCGTTACCAATATCTGAGCCACCCACGTTCCTTTCATGTAACGGCTTATACCTCATGCCAAGTGGAGACAATTATTGGTGTTACATTGATAGCACCAAGTATACAGTTCCCACTGAGGACAGAATCGAGATGTACCCTGAAATATTTGGTCACATTTGTCTCTTACTTCAAGAAGCGATTCGTGTTGCGTGCAAGTTCAGATAGTAGGTGCTTGTGTTAGGTGAACATTAGCAGAGCAATCAAAATATTGGTGTTGCATGGCAACACCAATTTCTTCATTGGCGTTGCACCAGCAATATCAAAAGTGCACGAGCTTCCAACCCTGTTAAAAGGTGACGATCCTGTTGATATTTGAAGGCATTGGTGAAGCGCCAACTCAAAAGCTGGTGGAGCGATGGACCACCATTGAGGCTCATGGTGTGGTGCGGACCTCTCCACTTGCAGTACGGCATTCACCATACCAGTGGAGCGAAATTCCACCTAGCTCCACCCCTGTCCCCCAATCCATTAAATTGTTACTGAGCAGATAAAGTTCGAAATAAGTACACCGCATTTCATCCTGGAGTGATTCCAGGAGGAAACGACGTAGCTAATTCCTCTGAGTGAGGTGAGTGTTGGCAAGAGGCTGACGTGACCGAAATTGTCATGGCAGGATGGGTGTCACTTCGTGAAGTTGATTCGGGGGCGAGGTGATCTTTTTGATGGTCAAAGCTGCCCCGAAAAAAAACATTTGTATCTACTTTACGCCAATAGGCCCAGCGGTTAAACTTCAGCCGGATTGGGTGTGGGGGAGGGGTAAATGATTAAGGGGTTAAACCAATGGTTAGGGGGCATTGGCACCTTGAGGTATACAAAGCGACACCCCTGCATGGGAGAGAAAGTCAGTTCCGAACACGAATTTCCTTATCCAAACTCACACCGATTAAAGTTATCCAAGGGTGTGGACATGATCTCATTACCCCATAAATTACTCTGCCAATAAGTGGCAAAAATAAAGCTACGACCTTGATTTCACAACTTAGCATGACAGAAACCCCAGACACATGACCACCGCCATTGCCGCCATTGTCATTACTCCGCTGTCGGAATATTCGTTAGTAGCCAGGAATGACCCTCGGCTTCCGACTATTTATATTCTGAACTCCATGCGGAAAGATCACGGACGTTTTCCACACAACGCGTTCAGATCATCTCCCGCCTGAATAATTTCCACTAATGCTCAATGTGAAGCGGCCCACGGTCCATCATCCGCTCTGCTCTGCGTCAATCCCTGTCGACTGGAAGCGGCGCAAATGACCTTTATGGTCCGGCACGCCTGAACAAAAATCACTCTCCCCACTCGACTGGAAGCCGCGCCGCACGAACCACGCCCGCCCGAACCTGCCCCGGCCCGCGGGCGACCCGTCAGCCGGAGCGCGTCCAAGTCGCTCCTCCTCGTGTCGACATCGTCTGCGACTGTTGATGAGCCCACATCGCGGCGGCCCGACGGTCAATCAGGGTCGGAAGCTGGAGATCGGGCCCAGGCGGCGCGCATCGTCGACAGAGACGGACGAGCTGCTCTGGCCGGCCCGCCGACGGTACATCGCCACAGATTGCGCCAGCGCGCCGACACAGAGTGATGGAGCGCAGGGCGGCGGTAACTGATGTGAACTTTACAGGTACCGGGAAGAGCATGCCATGGATCTGTTTCGCCTTTCTTTGTCACGGGCGATGTCCAGAGTAGCTCGTGTGTGCTGTGCTGCGGTGATTAGAGCATGCCAAGAGGAGGTGCAGATAGAGCACTCCACGCTTGGGTCATCAGTTCCGTGGCATTAATTGTGCACTCGGCGAAACATGCAGACCAATGAAGCCCTCAGCCATAGGACGAGCAAATCTTCGACTACCCATCTCACGAATGAAATCGTTGTCAAAGTGATTGCTGTGCCCGTAAGCAGCTTTACATTCGATTGAGCTAGTCTACCTACTTGTACACTTATAATGCTAGCATATGAAAAGTACTAGTGTAAGGGAGGCGGATGAGGTTCCCAATATACGCTTTGTCCCATCCATGATCCTGAATCGAATTGGGCGTTCTCTTGGGAGCACACCCATGATCCGGTACCGATTCACTCGTTGCACGCGAACACTCCCATCTGAACGGAACCGGCGTGCACAGGGGGGGGGGGGGCAGCCAGAACGTTCTCAGAACCACGCGCGATGCGCGGTCTGACCGTGGCCACGACTCCACAAGCTCGGCTCCGGCACCTGGCGCGGCGCTCTCCCACGGTCTGCCTGACCGGCGGTCAGTCGCGGCCGTCACAGGGCGGGGCCGGAAGTGCTGCCTCGTGTCGGACGGGCAGCGGCGGCTCTGTACTGGTGACGGGACGCTGTGGGACGGGGGCAGTGGGGGCTCTGTACTGGTGACGGGACGCTGTGGGACGGGGGCAGTGGGGGCTCTGTACTGGTGACGGGACGCCGTCGGACTGGTCACGGGACGCTGTAGGACGGGGCTCTGTACTGGTCACGGGACGCTGTAGGACGGGGCTCTGTACTGGTGACGGGACGCTGTGGGACGGGGGCTCTGTACTGGTGACGGGACGCTGTGGGACGGGGCTCTGTACTGGTGACGGGACGCTGTGGGACGGGCAGCGGCGGCTCTGTACTGGTGACGGGACGCTGTGGGACGGGGCTCTGTACTGGTGACGGGACGCTGTGGGACGGCGGCTCTGTACCGGTGACGGGACGCTGTGGGACGGGGCTCTGTACTGGTGACGGGACGCTGTGGGACGGGGCTCTGTACTGGTGACGGGACGCTGTAGGACGGGCAGCGGCGGCTCTGTACTGGTGACGGGACACTGTGGGACGGGGCTCTGTACTGGTGACGGGACGCTGTGGGACGGGCAGCGGCGGCTCTGTGCTGGTGACGGGACGCTGTGGGACGGCGGCTCTGTACTGGTGACGGGACGCTGTGGGACGGGGGCTCTGTACTGGTGACGGGACGCTGTGGGACGGGGGCTCTGTACTGGTGACGGGACGCTGTAGGACGGGGGCTCTGTACTGGTGACGGGACACTGTGGGACGGGGCTCTGTACTGGTGACGGGACACTGTGGGACGGGGGCTCTGTACTGGTGACTGGACGCTGTAGGACGGGCAGGCGGCTCTGTGCTGGTGACGGGACGCTGTGGGACGGGCAGCGGCGGCTCTGTGCTGGTGACGGGACGCTGTGGGACGGGGCTCTGTACTGGTGACGGGACGCTGTGGGACGGGCAGCGGTGGCTCTGTACTGGTGACGGGACGCTGTGGGACGGGCAGCGGCGGCTCTGTGCTGGTGACGGGACGCTGTGGGACGGCGTCTCTGTACCGGTGACGGGACGCTGTGGGACGGGGCTCTGTACTGGTGACGGGACGCTGTGGGACGGGCAGCGGTGGCTCTGTACTGGTGACGGGACGCTGTGGGACGGGGCTCTGTACTGGTGACGGGACGCTGTGGGACGGGCAGCGGTGGCTCTGTACTGGTGACGGGACGCTGTGGGACGGGCAGCGGCGGCTCTGTGCTGGTGACGGGACGCTGTGGGACGGCGTCTCTGTACCGGTGACGGGACGCTGTGGGACGGGGGCTCTGTACTGGTGACGGGACGCTGTGGGACGGGCAGCGGCGGCTCTGTGCTGGTGACGGGACGCTGTGGGACGGCGTCTCTGTACCGGTGACGGGACGCTGTGGGACGGGGCTCTGTACTGGTGACGGGACGCTGTGGGACGGGCAGCGGCGGCTCTGTGCTGGTGACGGGACGCTGTGGGACGGCGGCTCTGTGCTGGTGACGGGACGCTGTAGGACGGCGGCTCTGTGCTGGTGACGGGACGCTGTGGGACGGGGCTCTGTACTGGTGACGGGACGCTGTGGGACGGGGGCTCTGTACTGGTCAAGGGACGCTCTGGGACGGCGGCTCTGTACCGGTGACGGGACACTGTGGGACGGGGCTCTGTACTGGTGACGGGACGCTGTGGGACGGGGGCTCTGTACTGGTGACGGGACGCTGTGGGACGGGGGCTCTGTACTGGTGACGGGACGCTGTGGGACGGGGGCTCTGCACTGGTGACGGGACGCTGTGGGACGGGGGCTCTGTCCTGGTGACGGGACGCTGTGGGACGGGGGCTCTGTCCTGGTGACGGGACGCTGTGGGACGGCGGCTCTATACTGGTGACGGGACGCTGTGGGACGGCGGCTCTGTACTGGTGACGGGACGCTGTGGGACGGGGCTCCGTACTGGTGACGGGACACTGTGGGACGGGAGCTCTGTACTGGCGATGGGACGCTGTGGGACGGGCAGCGGCGGCTCTGTACTGGTGACGGGACACTGTGGGACGGGAGCTCTGTACTGGCGATGGGATGTTGTGGGACGGGGGCTCTGTACTGGTGACGGGACACTGTGGGACGGGGCTCTGTACTGGTGACGGGACACTGTGGGACGGGGCTCTGTACTGGTGATGGGACACTGTGGGACGGGAGCGGCGGCTCTGTACTGGTGACGGGACGCTGTGGGACGGGGCTCCGTACTGGTGACGGGCCACTGTGGGACGGGAGCTCTGTCCTGGTGACGGGATGCTGTGGGACGGCAGCGGTGAACTCTATACTGGTGACGGGACACTGTGGGACGGGGCACTGTACTGGTGATGGGACGCCGTCGGATGTGACCGATGGCCGCCCCCCCGGGCGTCTGATGGCGCCACAGACGTCACGTCCGTCCCGACAACAGACGGCGGCACCGGACCACACCGGTGGACGTCACGTCCGTCCCGACAACAGACGGCGGCACCGGACCACACCGGTGGACGTCACGTCCGTCCCGACAACAGACGGCGGCACCGGACCACACCGGTGGACGTCACGTCCGTCCCGACAACAGACGGCGGCGCCGGACCACACCGGTGGACGTCACGTCCGTCCCGACAACAGACGGCGGCACCGGACCACACCGGTGGACGTCACGTCCGTCCCGACAACAGACGGCGGCACCGGACCACACCGGTGGACGTCACGTCCGTCCCGACAACAGACGGCGGCACCGGACCACACCGGTGGACGTCACGTCCGTCCCGACAACAGACGGCGGCATCGGACCACACCGGTGGACGTCACGTCCGTCCCGACAACAGACGGCGGCACCGGACCACACCGGTGGACGTCACGTCCGTCCCGACAACAGACGGCGGCGCCGGACCACACCGGTGGACGTCACGTCCGTCCCGACAACAGACGGCGGCACCGGACCACACCGGTGGACGTCACGTCCGTCCCGACAACAGACGGCGGCACCGGACCACACCGGTGGACGGCACGTCCGTCCCGACAACAGACGGCGGCACCGGACCACACCGGTGGACGGCACGTCCGTCCCGACAACAGACGGCGGCACCGAACCACACCGGTGGACGTCACGTCCGTCCCGACAACAGACGGCGGCACCGGACCACACCGGTGGACGTCACGTCCGTGTCCCGACAACAGACGGCGGCACCGGACCACACCGGTGGACGTCACGTCCGTGTCCCGACAACAGACGGCGGCACCGGACCACACCGGTGGACGTCACGTCCGTCCCGACAACAGACGGCGTCACCGGACCACACCGGTGGACGTCACGTCCGTCCCGACAACAGACGGCGGCACCGGACCACACCGGTGGACGGCACGCAGAGAGGCCACGGACAGGTCATCCCTGGAGGGTCAAGCGTCCGTGGGCATCCATTGAGAGGCTCTTTGATGCTCGCGACGCACCCCTTGTGGTCGGAGGGTAAGCCGGATGAGAGTTATTTGTGGTGACAGGTGAGGGTGTTTGAGGTGCCGTGAACAGTTGCATGTTTGAATGAAGTTTCAGAAAGTGTACGTTGTTCAGCAATGCAATACATCTAATTGATTTCTGCGCTTGCATCGTACGCCCCCTGTATTCAGACATAAGGTGCGTTCACTGCATTCAGACATGAGTTGCACTGTATTCAGACATCAGGTGCGTCCACTGCTTTCAGACATGAGTTGCGTCCACTGTATTCAGGCATGAGGTGCGTTCTCTGAATTCAAACATAAGGTGCGTCCACTGTATTCAAACATGAGGTGCGTCCACTGTATTCAGACATGAGGTGCGTCCACCGTATTCAGGCATGAGGTACGTCCACTATATTCAGACATAAGGTGCGTCCACTGTATTCAGACGTAAGGTGCGTCCACTGTATTCAGACATAAGGTGCGTCTACTGTATTCAGCATGAGGTGCGTCCAGTATATTCTGGCATCAGGCGCATGCACTGCATTCAGACATGAGGTGCGTCGAATATGGTCAGATTTGAGGTGTGTCCACTGTGCATTGGCATGTGCATTTGAACATGCCTTTCTGCCGGCATTTGTCTCTCTACTATCGGCATGGGATTTCGGCGTAAAATACCGGTAGTGTGCTGTGTCAATTTGAATGCATCAAAGTGAAAACGTTTTGCTAACGGCTTCAGCGCATAAGCGTCCATGTAAGCTGTGCGCAATATGATGCTCAACTATAATCCTGCACTAAACTTGTAAAGGATATATTTGTATTAGATAATCACTGAAGAGCCTATCGTAACTACCTGTGATGACAATAGGCAGGGTAGGTAACTTAAGTTTTCTTCATACAACATGGATCATGGAATTCAATTGGTCTTGCTTACAGCAGTTGAAAGTTTATCGTATACCATGAGGGTAGCGCACCAAAACGACCGATTGAGGGTGAAGACATCAATGGGAATATATCCGTGGAGTGCAGACATGCTCTACCAATTTCGCATCTTAAAACAGTGCGCCGAGCATACGTCATGAGCACTATGCAAGCAATTATGCTTGGCCTATTTTGTGTGACACCAGCATTTTGTGTTATTGTACTTTTGGCAGACAGACAGTATAATTACTTCTAGTTGAATAATGTGACGCTGAGGTCAGTTGTCAGTCACTCTTACTTTAGCTCTACTTGTTCGTTTACTAGTGAGTCTTCCTCATCGATGTTAATGACCACGGGGATCGGAACAAACGTAAAACCAAATTTGTTGGCAAAATTTGTAGTGCTTTCCCGAATTCCTGTGTTTTGAAAGCAGCATAAGTTCCATCTATCCGCTCAGATACGCCAATGTGCTTGTGTTAATTTTTCTTCAAACACACACGCACTATTTACACGAGATACTTCGGTTCTCAGCCCCCTCCCCCCAGCGGGACAATCTTGAACACACGCTTGCTCTCAGGTTCCCCATGCTTGCCCTCAGGTAGCATGCTGCAGCACGCTGTGCATACGGCAGAGCTATCGTGACGTCTGTGGCTCTCGGGCCCGGTGAACAGAGGACGCTCCGGTGTCCCGGGGCGGGGTCGTGCCCTCGGGGCGCGCACCGGGTCGAGTGGTCCGCTCGAAGGCAGGTCACGCCTGCGAGCCGGATGCGGCGGGCGCTGGTCGGCCAGTGTTACTGCCGCGCTGGTCGGCCAGCGTTACTGCCGCGGCACGGCGGACACTGCCCAGCTGCTGCCTCTGCTGGGTAGCGGCCGGCCGAGGGACACTGCCCAGCTACTGACAATCTGCTGGGTGGCAGCCGGCCAAGGGACACTGCCCAGCTACTGACAATCTGCTGGGTGGCAGCCGGCCGAGGTGCGACTCGAGCCAAGGAACTCCCACACACACACGATACAGACGCAATAGTCGACTGCGACTGCGACTGCGACTGCGACTGCGATTGCGACTGCGATTGCGACTGCGACTGCGACTGCGACTGGGACTGCGACTGGGACTGCGCCATCATGGCGGTGGATACGCCAGTGTGTCTTGCGCAACATTGTGCAGTAGTGTGTGAGTGGTTGGTAATTTCAGGATGGTGTCTAACCGACTCAATTAACTGACTGCAAGTGGGTGGGGATATATAGGGAAGGTAACAAGGTGTGAACTACCACAGGGTCATACTCGGCCTCTTGATTAATCGGAGGCCTGACTCTGGATTGCTTGTGTGATTGCGTTGAAAGTCTCGGAGCATACTTGACCGCTTCAGAAACGGGAAGCTATCGGTAACTTCAGATTCTATCAGCTCCTCCCTCTAAAAAAAGACAGGGAAACTGAGGCTCATGCGGCCATCGAGTCGGTAGACACCACACCAGCGGATTCCCGAAGTCGTCCGTTGTCCTTCTGTTGATACCTTCCTTACACAAAGCCTGCATCCTCCCCGAGCTGTGAGAACTGATGGTATCGAACCGGACGACGCAACGGCCTAAATAAAGACCAGCAAAACAAAAATCTTCATCTCAAGAGAAGCGAATAATATCATTGGAATGCAATGATCTTCCAGTTTGAAACAGGGCTATAGTAATACTTGAACTCTTATTATCACATATGAGTCAATGGACGCCTTCAGAACGGCCATCGTCTTTCAGCAGAACATTTTTACTCTAGGAATCGCGGCAGTCAGGAAGCTTGAGGTCCAGTGCTGTGTTTCGGCCCGTTCCGACGCCTGCCCCCCCCCCCCCCACCCACCACCTCGCTCGTCTGTGAAGTTCGCCAAGGACGGCGACAGGACCACGGCTTAGTGAACCCCGCCAACTTCATGCACACACACCTAATTGACGGCACTCGGCGAAAGGCAGACTTAAGGTCGATAACGAGGGATTAGGCGCGGGGTCGCATGTTAAGCCGGCCCTAATCACACGTTGTCATACACAGTCCTGTCGCGTGAACAGGATTGATGACGGTCAAGCCGGACAGGCTGACGGCAAACATGCAGCAGATGAAAGGGCGCATGAGCTTAAAACAGCGCTGGTGTTTTTAACATTCAGGTGAGCGGCAAGCAAAGAGCCATTCACCACGTGGCCATCCATTTCTGACCACGACACGTGCACGTGACAACGGTGGGAAATGTGAAAGGTTCGGAATTCGGAAGGAAGCCATTGAGGTTTGTCTTCGGATAGTTCAAGTGGATGTAGTTCTTCGGCATCAAGCAGGATGCTGCGCTGGATGCTGCCGCTGGATGTGATGCTGGATATGATGCTGGATGTGATGCTGGATATGCGCTGCGGCTGGATGTTGGTACAATGTGTAGGTGCAGAACAGCAAATGTTGCATTTCGAGAACGTTGACCGCAGCACGAGATGGTGAAATTGTAGTGGTGAAATGGTGAAATTGGTGAAATTGGCACTGCGCAGAATAGGGTAGGTATACCGTCAAGGGACCATTACACAATATGTTGCACCAGCCGTCACCCGCGTCTTATCGTGGTCCTGCATGAAGTCAAACAAAACTGAGTTCGATCGACTGAATGGATGTCACGTGAGCTCACCCCCTAGCCCACCATGTTCTAGCCGAATCTAGTCTATACTAATTTAATCATATCAAACCATATCAAATAGTATCAACAAATTACATTGAAGAGCCGCAAAGGAAACTGAACCTAGCACCAGGCAATGGCGTAGGAGCGATTTTCAATTTCGCGGCCAGGAAACCGTGACACATGGAGTAGGCGATTTAATAAAAACCTGTTGAACGGCATTGGCTCGAAGCTTACTGCTGAATGCAAGGCGATCTTTGCAATGATGTTTATGCTACATTTATTCCTGATATAGCTTTGCCGAACACCTCCGTTATATCGTGTTGCTATGTTAGATATCGATATATGCAAGGAAGTTTTGGACCCTGAAGTTGAAACACAGAACCGTGCTTTCGAACACAACACCCCAAATAACTTCATCTCGTATTTTCCTCCTGTCTTCATTAAAAAAAAACACGGAGTCGTGGGTGTAGCATTTCCGAATGTGAAGAGAGACAATCCAACCTGTGTGGATGAATAACACTTGTTCCTAAGGCCTAGGTGGATTATACATCGACAAACATGTCATTTCCTCGAAATACAGCACGGCATATCTTCAAATTATTGAGAACATCTGAAAGCTGGTTTTCATGCAGCTTCTGTAGTTATTGTAGCATTTAAATTATCCACTGCCATAGCATAGTCCTCACTGAATCAATCGTTCGGTGTGAGGGGCCCCTGTACTAGGCACGAGGAGCTGCAGTGCAAGTGCTCATGAATCTATATACAGGTCATGGGAATGAATCTGATAAAGTAGAACGTGCTCTTGGGAAGGAGAAGCTAATCCTGTTTTCATGCAAATACCAGAAGTGTTAGAAACAATATTGGGGAACATCACGTTCATATGCTGTCCGAAATGCACGATTTGGTATGCTTAACTGAGGCATGGGTTGATGAATGTATTTATGCAGATAACTTGCAGGAATTTGAATTGACTGCTACAGCATGCATTCTCATCCAAGGAAGTCAAGGATAGTAGGTGGAATACAAGTGTATGTGAGGAGAGCTACACAATGCCGTGTCGTAGAGGATAATGTTTTTAGGGTGGGAATATAATATTGTGGTTGGATCTTATTATGAAAAAAACAAATGAATGATTGGGCCAGACTATAGGTCAATATATCAGAATGAACAAACTCACAGATTGATGTGGCAAGAGGTCATTCGGAGCGCGTCTGGCAGAACGCCATTGTTGGGATATTTCAATTTGGCGTGGCTGGGGGATAAAACTGGAGGTCTAACCAAATCAGGAAGGGACTTCATGGCTTGCTTTGAGGAAAATGTCTTTCTTCAAATGAGAAATGAAGAAAAGCAAGGAGAGATGAAATGCTTGATCGAATGCTTGCAAAGGATGATTATATTTTGTACAGAATGCAGACATGGGGAGACATTGTGAGATAGTGATTATAACATTATGCGCTTGTCCTTGTATGCTGGAAGTATCAGGAACAATAGGACGCTTATTCCAAATTTTGCTCAAGAGAATTATGACCGGTTCCAGGGCCCTCCTGGATACAATTGAATGGGAAAAGACATTGTCAGGTTTAGATGCATACCGAATGTGGCAAGTCCTAAAACACAAAACGAACTTTACTCTGAGGCTCGCCTAAGAGCATATAAAAAAGTCATAAAGTCATAAAGGTTAAGGTTAGTTAAGAGCCCAGGGGCCCATCTGGGTTAAGCCTATCTAGAAAAGGTACTATAATGTACATATTCTCACCCCAATCAATCCCTAATCCCAAGTCTAGGAATTATACAGCCTTCTAGCTCATCCACTTCTATTGCATAACACCCTCAACAATTGCAAGCTCCTCCCATCATACCCATTGTGCACCATAGCCCCTGCTTAAAGGGGTCTGTGCCGTGCACATTTAAAAAAAAAATTTTTTTATCATATTGGAAATCAAAACAAGATGACCGGCTAAAGAAATTAAATTAGCTAGTGGCCATTCGGCGAGAAATGTCAAGAGGTTCTTCAGCATCTGCAAATTTCAATGCATAAAATGTAGTGTGGGGCTACTGAATATAGATGGTGAACTAATGGTTGAGTATGGTAGAGACCGTAAGCAAGCAATTGTCATCAGTGTTTAATGAGGAGATCTTAAGTGTATGTGAAAACACGGTTGTGCACCTCATACCTAACGCTGTACCTGACGGTGGGATCAGAACGGTGCTTCGGGCATATGATGCTGAAGAGATTGGCCATGGTGATTCGATGCGGCGCATAGTTTCTTCGGAACTCAGAATATAGCATTGGTCAGGTCGTTTCAGTCTCTTTCTTCTCGTCCTATAGCGTCGTCACTTGATATGCTTACTCAAAATGTCCCCAGTGTCTCTTATTGAGCCTTACACCTTAATAACCTTAAGAACCGCTACGTATTACTGGTGCCAGAATCAAGTCATCACCCACTAAAGCTCGTGATAATTTTCTTGGCCGGGGGAGGGGGAGGGGTAATGGATACGTAGCTACTCGACTAGCAATTTCCTTGGCTGTTGCACTGAAGGCAAGGTAAATCTGCAACATGTGTTCCATGCGAAATATGCGCCAACGACGCCACCCGGTCGGGACGGTTCGCACCGGTCTGGATTGTTCGGAGGGCGGCGCCACACCGGTCTGGATGGTTCGCACTGGTCGGGACGGTTCGGAGGGCGCCGCCGCAGCTCCGCCACGGCGCCCGGCCGGTTGGGCCTCATCAGCCGGCGCCCGACAGACGTGATGGGCGCCCGTCACGGCCGCAGCAGATGCGCGCCGCCGCGGCGGGGGTCGCCGCTGCGATATTCATGGCCGGTGCAGTGGGGACGGGCGCGCGTGGCGCGTGCACATGCCGCGCATAGCGGCGGTCGGCCGGCCGGCCGGCCGCGGCGGCGGGGGGCGCCGCTGACCCGCCGCCGGACCGGCCGACCCGCTGCGACCCGCTGCGACACCCGCGGCGGCCGGCTGGCCGCGCCGCGATCGTGCCTTTTTGCCGGCCGCCGCGATCGCGCCGCGCGCGCCGCGCATCGGCGCGTTTTTGCGCGCGCCGCGAACGCTGCTCGACTTCTGGCGGCGGCGAGATGCGATCGCGGCACCTCGGCGGGGGTCGGCGCGCCGTGCCGCGCCGCGTGGACAGCAGCCGGCCGGTGGACGTCGCGGTCGGCGCTCGCCGCCGCCGCTGGCAGACCGAGTGGCGCGGCGCGCCGCCGACCACTGCGCGTGCGACCACCCCGGTCCGATCGTCCGGGGTCATCGATACCCCTTGCGGCGCTGCCCTGCCGCCTGCTGGCCGCCCGTAAAAAGTTTGAAATTCTCAGCGGCAGAATTTGAATCTGAATGAATGTTTTCATCGTTTTAATGACGGATAACATTCCTTGAATATTTTACGGTTGATTTTATCGAGCCAGAGCGTAAATTTATAATCATCAGATACATCAGAATGATAAAACGCGCCATTGTCCGGCGGACGGTGGGGGTGCGGTTTATTTGGCCGGTCCACAATGAAGAACATGCCCAAGAAAACAAACTGTAGCCCATAGCGTGCTATCTGACTGGCCGGTCGGCCGCCCAGCGCGCCTCGCCGGTGCCGCGGCCAAAGCAGCCAGCCAGGCTCGTCGACGTTCTCGCAGCCTGTCGGTGCATGTGGCCCGCTGACGGCGTGCTCGCTAGCCCCGGCGGCGAGCGTGGCGCGCTGATGACGCTCCGCCGGTCACCCGTCGGCGCGGCGGCGAGCGTGGCGCGCTGGCCCGTGACTGGCGTCGTGTGCGAGCGTCGACTGCGCGTCACCGCCAATCAGTCGTCTCGTTACTCAGCCGCGACGTTTTTGCCGCCGCCTGTCGAATCATCGGCGAATCGTTTATCACCGGACGGCGACGGTCGCGGCGCGCGAGCGTGGCCCGGATGGCACTGGACGAGTGCATGCGCTACTCAGACGAGGACCTGGACGAGTGCATGCACTACTCAGACGAGGACCTGGACGAGTGCATGCGCTCCTCAAACGTGGGCGGTGGCCAAGGACTTATCGGCACACATGCGACTTGCTGTTGCAGGTAGAGTGCTGGAACGTTGAGCACACGGACGAAATTGGAATATTACCAAATGCGACGGACGCATATTTGCGAGGGATGGGATGCATATGCTTGCTTTCAAATGTCCTTGCTCAAGTCTTTTGTTTTAGTCATCATCGCACAAATGAATTGCGATATAGGAGTGTGCAGTACACCTAGGCGGCGAAACATTCGAATTTAAGGGGCACCAGACAGTTTTCTGATGAATTCCTTCCACTGAACGCCATATCGCCAATGTGAAATGTCCTGATTTAGGAAGGGGTGGGGTTCTCTTTCCGTACCGCTGGTATGAACAATTGTTATATGTTTTCATGTGCGCCTGTGACAGCCCTTATTTACTGATGACCATTGTCTTAAAACTTGGCAAAAGGTTGTAATAGCCACAAGTCTATTATGGATGGCCGGAATATACGTCTTTATCTTTGTCTTTGTCTTTGTCTTCAGTTGTCATGACAGAAAACCGCAATAAGTCACCCATTTCATTCATCACGTTTCAGACATCATCAATGTAAATTTAACGTGTGTGAGCCGATAATTGTGAGGTGTTTTCAGTGGCGTCGCCAGGGATTTTAAGGAGGGAGGGACGAGACGTTTTAAAGGTCTTTTCCCTCCATCCAACACCATAGGGGTAGTGCCAAGCTTCACGAAGCTTGGGAAGGAGGGGCTTCCCCTGCGGTGGCGACGTTCATGGGTGGTTTTCCTAGCATGATGCATTTGTCCGGAAATTAATCAATTTTGTTTGCCAACCCATAGGGCAACATGTGGCAGCATAGGATTACGAAATACCTACACCGACCGATGTTGGGCCATGATGTAAAGTGAAGACATCCATCATTCGTTTGCGACGAAGGCTCCGCATTTGTCACAGATCAAAGTCTTCCCTAGGGAAGCGCGATAACTGTGAGCAAACGGTGCCGTCGACAAATAGGGTCATGGCTGGGGTCCCGAGTGAGTCCGGGGGGTCTGGATCCCCTGGTTTGGACGCTGCTAATGCCAAGTTGTCATTAGCCTTATTTAATCTGAAAATATTTCCTGAAAATAAAGACTTGGACAGCCTGGCTTGGTGAGAGATCTCCAGCCTTGAATAGGCGTATATTTGATCGCGATATATCTCAACTTGCAGGTATCGTAGTCATATAGGTGAACTCATTAGCGATGGAATTTTTTTCTGACATCAGTTCTAAATAGGTCTATTTTTCAAGAAAATAATTTGCTTCCATCCCACTATTTGTGAAAGATCACTTTTTAGTCTGCTCCCGACAAGGGGATAGTTGTTCCAATTTGGGGGCAGAAAATCGTGTCATTTTCGAGAAAAAGTGAGTTTTTTTTTCATCTTGGTGGTTTCCTTTCTCATGAAAAATAGGTTGCTAGTGTGACATGTCCCATTTTGACTACAAAAAAATATGTTCTTTCAACGAATTTTGGCGCCCCAAGAAGGCATCCACCCTCAGTTAATCTTGGATATGTGCCTGAGTTCGGCGGGCTGGTGACTTCCGAATAGTATTTTACAACTCAAGCCTCTCTATCAAACCATTCCATTTCGTCTTAAAGTTTGATAGACGTTTGCTGGAAAATGAGTCATGGCTGTGCTTAATGATATAGGTAGTTTTTTAATGGTTTATTGTTAAAATGACAAGCCAACAGTTTGAAAACAGATCTATCTGGTGGTTTGCTCCTATTGTAAGCCGTGCATGCCATGCTACTATGGGTAGCGTCCCAAAATAAGCTTTGCAATGTAGTGCCAGAGTACAAAATGTTGGTCTGGGATATGGTAGAAAAGTGAAGAATTCTGGTGGAATTTGAAAGAAAATGACGTCAAACATGATACATTTTATTAACAAGTTGCCAAATGCACGTTGCACAGTATGCGTTTTTTCTTCTCATTTTTGTGGAGTTTGTGCACGGGAGTGAGAAATTAGGGATGAAATACGGATATCAGAATATACAATTGATTCATCTTAGGATGATAATGTACCAATATTTGAAAAATTAAGACATGGACAATTTATAGTCACCCTTTTCTCGGAGAATAACGGTGTGGACCACAGTTCGAATTCATCCGGGTAAGCCCCATGTGCTTTGGGCCGGGCCCACGTTTTACATAAATGAACGGGCCTGAGCCGGACCGGACCTGATTCTTCATTTTGCTGGTTTTACAGCAGTTTTTATTTTCAGATGAACGTTGAACCAACTTGTCAATAAACATCATAATGTTCACATCAATGATCATTAACATTAGGATCATTGGTCAAATTATAACACATCTTAAATTCAACTTCAACAACATATGGGACAAATACAGTAAAATGTCCTTAACATCATGCATGTCACAATTTTATTTTCCTGTCCTTTCCACTTTAATTCATGCATAATTATCAAACATATGAAGACCGTATTTATATGCCAAGTGCACCTCTGGTAATATATCGTGGAACATCTTGCTTTTTCTCAAAGAAGATCCTAAATGCCTGAGAAGTGACCCTGGGAGGGTCACATGGGCTGTGACGGCATGAGCTGGCAGGCTAAGTGTGTTTCATTTTAGTGAGAAAAGCATTATTAAGGGAGCATTTGACACATACTTACATGTGTGATATGTCTGCTCATATGCTATCATGCATTCAGCAGATATCTAGATAGGTATCACGCCTGTGTCTACCATGCTGGGACTCCTTTCGTTGCGTTATGCCATTATAACTGGGGAAAATTGTCCGCAGCTAGATAGGCAATGCATCTGCTTGAATGATGCCACCTGCTCATAAATCGTCCTCTACCTACCATTCTACTGCTGTACTGCTTGAAGTCTCTAAGTGCACTAAACAGCTTAAGCACACTACTTGGGTAATGTAAAACACAGAGCAAATTTGTCTTTCTTGGAACATTAATGGGATGTCAAAATGTCAGAACAATGCTAAGTACTTTCACATTAATCCCCCAACTCTTCAAATTTCACTCATGTGATCAAGTTGCTGGCTATTTTTCCACTGATCATTGCATGACATGAAAGCTAGTCCAAGGGTCAGTCAAAATGCACAACATGTGGCTGACGAAAAACGTTAGAAATACGAATCAAGCAGGAAGGTTTCTCAGAACTTCAACTTATGATACGCTACTATCGTAGACGTAGACGTTTGAATTACGATAGCGTACAGAGCCGGTGCACTGATAACTACTGGGACTTGGCAGCCCATCCCAAAAACTTCGATCAGCTGATCAGTAATTTTTGTATGTTCTGTTAGCGTTCAATGGAATGCACAATTATATAAAATTAATTATTCCATTTAACTTGCTTCCCAATTCTGCAGTTCAATTCCTATCCATCATAATCCTAATATTTTTAGCCCGTTTTGATGTGCATGATACTTCCCATGCTTAGCAGCTAGACGTGGCGTACCTGACGGTGTGCCTTTTGGTGTGATGTAAGACATATTCGATCAGATTGGATTTCGACCCAGGTCACTCAGTGCATCCACTCGAGGCGTGCTTGCCTCGAGTGCAGGAGAACAACAATTATAAGCTAGCTTTTGCGAGAATAAAATGACGTCACTGATTGGGTCATGCTGATTTGATCAATTTGATATTCTTACTTTCCACTCAACACAAGCAGCCTGGTCATTGATATAGCGGAAAGGTTAACCGGCTGGTCATGTCATTTGATCATAATCAATATCTTAGTAAGTGGGAGTAAACTGGAATGGAATTAAATAGGATTAAATTTCTTCTAAAATATATTTGGGAGGTCGTGGAGCGATTTATTTATTTAAATTGCGTCCTTGACGTCATTAAAAAACAACTCCATCGTATCCAGCGATGCTTATGTATTTATATTTAAATCCTTGATTTTCTTCTTGGGAGTTGGCAGCACTGGCGCTAGATGTGCACACCTACAGCCAGTTTGTATCCAATCTGATTGGTTCAATGCGTGGTCATGGCCATTCTGATTGGGTACTTGATTTGAATGAACGCCATCCGAACACCACCGAACACCACGCTGGAAGACCGCTTGGGGATGGCATATCCCTCCCTCCCAGACGAGGGTGGGGTTATTCTTTGTTCAAAGAAAGAGGTTCCTGACTGCGCTTCCGCTCGCCGACCACTTTCCACAGCGATTCACCGTTTAACACGGCACTTCGCGTCCTAATTTTGTCACTCAGAGGCAAATACATTCCTTTCATTCTGAGAAGTACTAATGTTCATCACATCATTCTCCTGGAGTACTCCTACTCTTTGCACAAAGAAGGTTGTTTTCGGTGACATCGCCGCTCGCGGACGGCGAGCCATAGGTCTCGCGCCGCAGCCGACGCTCTTCGTCCGTCCCGGCTGGCTGTTGGATCAGGTCTCCGATTTGCATCACGGAGTTCCTGGTTCACACCCAGAGAGGGATGGAAATAATTTCTTCCAGAGTGGGATGGAGGAATTTCTTCCTCCAGCAACAACATTTGATGACTTAGCTTTAGCTTAGCACACATGTCTGACGGCGCGTCGCAATGCAACCACTCCAGGCGATGCGCCCACGCCAGGGTCGAAAATACTAGGCTTTGCTGGATGCGCCTGTTGCAGAAGAAAGGTAGACGGATGATCCCTTCTTGCACGCCATCGCCCGACCGGCCTGGTGACCCGTGAGCGGTGCTGCCACCGGTGAAGGTGATTTGGTTCACCAGGCAGAGGAGCTCACGCACGAGAGGAGCTCACGTGTCCAGGCACATGTGGCTGCCGCTGATGCCACCTCAGTCAGCTGACAACTCAAGTACAGGTGGCTGCCGCTGATGCCACCTCAGTCAGCTGACAACTCAGGTACAGGTGGCTGCCGGTGGTGTCACCTCAGTCAGCTGATAACTCAGGTACAGGTGGCTGCCGTTGGTGTCACCTCAGTCAGCTGATAACTCAGGTACATGTGGCTACCGCTGGTGCCACCTCAGTCAGCTGATAACTCAGGTACATGTGGCTGCCGCTGGTGTCACCTCACAACGAATTGTGGAGAATATGTCTGGATGGTCATTTTAATCTACGCAGTGGGGAATAATGACCATAGGGTAGAGCAAAATATGCTTTAGCTAAGGGGGGAGAGTGATTTTTTTTAGGCGTGCCGGACCATAAAGGTCATTTGAGCCGCCTTTAAAGCGAGTACGTTGCATACATGTATATAAAGCGAGCGTTTGCGATCAAAGTGCAGGCAAGTGGACATTTACGTTAAGGAATTTTACGTTATAGTTTGCGTTATATTTTAGGTGCTGAAGGCGAGGTCTGGGTTGGGGACATCTCCCCGATGTCTCAATGGTTTAGTTTTACTTTACTCCTCCACAAAATAATTCGTAGTTTGGGTGGGGGTGGGGGTGTTTTGAGAGTGGCGAGAAGTTGATTTTTCCAGGGTGCCGGCTTTAGCCTACTCTTATCGAAGATCACCGAGGGATCTTTACCGTGCGAACAAGGAGGTAATTGTCCACACCGCCTATCACGCCGGCCGCCGCGTGTTAGTTGTTAGTACCGGGTTAGTCTAAGCATGCCATGCAGGGTTGTCAGTTGGGTTAGTACGGTGTTTTGCAATTCGGCTATTCTACGTCCGCTGTACCTCTGGGTAGCCGTTTACGTTATGAGTTGCAAGGCAAATGGGCTCATCTACGTCCGATGGCTACTCTGGGTAGTCGTTTTACGTTATGCTAATTTTTATTTTTATTTTTGTTTATGTTTTCCTAAAGCAAGTCGGCTCATTTACTTCCGACGGCACCGCTAGGTACCCATTTATTCCTAATTGAGAAGCAAATCGGCTCATGTACGTCCGACGCCATGCGGGGATGGCTATTTACGTGTTTCCTACGAGTGTTTCGCGGTCATACATTGCGAGTTCATGTGAGTGTTGGTGGTGTAGTGCCTACAGTGCTCCTGCTAGTTTTGTGGCATACAGATATTCAAATAGCAATTGAAGGAGTTCTGGGTGCTTGTCACCGAGAAGCGATGGAAGCGATAGGATGATGCCCTCTCTTTAGCAGAATGCCTTAAGTGGTTGTCTTTGAAAGCTAAAGCTACTACAGTCTAGCAGGAAGTGGCCTATGTTTAACGTGTTGTTGCAGGTGCCGCAGTGCGGTGTTGTATATTGGTCACCCTTTAATTGAGGCTGTGTTAGTTTTGTGCAACCAGTTCTAAGTCTAGTGAGGATGACCTCTTTTTGTCGGTGAGATTGATTTGATGTGTTCCATGTGCCTATTATTGGTTTGATTGCGTGGGTGTGGTTGGATTTGTGTCGTGTTGAGTTGCGTTGTGTCCATGTGTCCTGTTGATGTTGGCGAATGTGGCGTTGTAGGAGTGCTTTGCAATCGTCTACCGAATATTCCACGCTAGGGTAAGTGTTCAATGCTAAGGCTTGCTTTGCGAGCCGGTCTGCTTCTTCGTTACCTGGGATGTTGGCGTGGCCCGGAATCCAGAGGAAGGAAAAGTTCATGTTTACGTTATGGGCCACGAGTTGTTGGATTCTATCAATGAAGTGATGTGGACAGTCGTGGGTGTTGCTAATTGACTGGAGGACGGATTTGGAGTCTGAGCAGATTACCACGTTTCTAGCTTTACGTCTCATGAGAATGAAGATAGCGGCCAGAATGGCCCTTGCTTCAGCGGAGTAGATGGAGAAGTTATCCGGTAGACGCTTGGAAAGTCTGAGACCTGGTCCAGTGATGCCGATGCCTACCTTTGCCTCGTGTTTCGACCCATCCGTGAATACGAGTGATTTGTGATTGTTGTCATCGCCGAACTTGTGGAAGATGCCAATAATTTCCGCCGATGTGATAGTGGATTTCTTCTACGAGAGCAAGTACTCGACCTTTGGTTGACTAAAAGTCCAGAATGGCCTAGTGGGTGGTCGAGCTGCAGTGGATGGCATTGCGAAGTTAAGACCTGAGAGAGCCGTGGTAATTTGAATGCTATATGGTGGGAGTTTGCGCACAAATCGGCTCTTGTCGTATCTGTCAGGCGTAAAGCAGCGCTGTGCTGGATAATTTTTAATGGACTTGATTTTGATGTGGTAGCGGCACAGCTGTTGTTTCCTCCTGACGTTGAGTGGGGACGTGTTTGAGTCCACTAGAAGACTGGCTATCGGTGTGGTGCTGAGGGCACCTGTGGCTGCTCTGATGCAGCTGTTTTGTATGATTTCTTAATTTCGGCTCTGACTTTCTGAAATGGTGCCAAAAATGATGCTGTTGTATTCTAGGATGGGTCGTATGATTGATGTGTACAGTCGCAGTAGTATTTTCCCGTCTCCGCCCCAGTCTGTGCCTGCAAGTGCACGTAGTATGTTGACGCGCTTCGCGCATAGCTTCGAGATGGAGGTGATGTGGGTGTTGAAACTGAGTTTTTTGTATAAACGTACTCCTAAGAACTTGAAGCATTTCACCTGTTCGATGGCTTTGCCATCAATTTTAAGTAGAGTTTTGGATGTAGGGCGGAAACGACTATATGTGACGGTGGCCGATTTTTCTGCGGACAGGGTGAAGCCCCAAGTTTTGCACCACTTTGCAATGTGGTGTAGTCCTGCTCGAATGTTTTTTTTTCAGCTTTGAGGAAGCATTGCGATGTTGTCCAAATGGCTATGTCTTCCGCGAAAAGTGGGTATTGAAGTGAAGTGTCAGTGTGGTCAGCAAGTATGTCATTGATCATGATGAAGAGGCTCGGTGAGAGCACGCTCCCCCTGAGCCAGGCCCTGCTCCTGAGTTGTGGTGTTTGATGTGACACTGCCGCATCGGACCTTAAGGGTCCTTCCTGTCTCTAAGGAAGTTGAGAATGAAGTGTGCCATGTGTCCGCGTAGGCCTTTCTTGTGGAGTGTGTGTCAGTGCTCTTGTGTACTCGGTTGAATGTGACTTGTGTACTCGTTCGAATGCGGCAGTTATGTCTAAGTAGCAGCTATTGTAGTGCGTTTGATGCGTAGACTACTTTTTATGTCATGCACTATTCTAATGAAATTGTCTGTAGTTGATTTTTGACGCTGGAAGCCGCACAGAAATTCGTCGAGCAGGTCGTTGTGTTCCAGAAATTGCCTCAATCGTGTGTTGACCATGCGTTCGACTAACTTGCTAGCACAGCTAGTAAGTGTGATGGGCCTATAACCTTTTGGGGTGGAGTGATCTTTGTGCGGCTTTGACAATGGAATGACTACGCTCTCTCGCCAGGATGCGGGAAACGTGGCGCTTTGAGTATTGAGGGGAATTTATACGGGGAAACGACCGAGTACGTATCATTTTTGGACAAGTTTTCTCTTTCTTGCAAGCTAACGCAATTAGTCTCCGCCCCAGTCTGTGCCTGCAAGTGCACGTAGTATGTTGACGCGCTTCGCGCATAGCTTCGGATTGAGGTGATGTGGGTGTTGAAACTGAGTTTTCGTATAAACGTACTCCTAAGAACTTGAAGCATTTCACCTGTTCGATAGCTTTGCCATCAATTTTAAATAGAGTTTTGGATGTAGGACGGAAACGACTATATGTGACGGTGGCCGATTTTTTCTGCGGACAGGGTGAAGCCCCAAGTTTTGCACCACTTTTGCAATGTGGTGTAGTCCTGCTCGAATGTTTTTTTTTCAGCTTTGAGGAAGCATTGCGATGTTGTCCAAATGGCTATGTCTTCCGCGAAAAGTGGTTATTGGAAGTGAAGTGTCAGTGTGGTCAGGAAGTATGTCATTGATCATGATAGAAGAAGGCTCGGTGAGAGCACGCTCCCCTGGGCCAGGCCCTGCTCCTGAGTTGTGGTGTTTGATGTGGCACTGCACGCATCGGACCTTAAGGGTCCTGTCTCTAAGGAAGTTGAGAATGAAATTGTGCCATGTGTCCGCGTAGGCCTTTCTTGTGGAGTGTGTGCCCAGTGCTCTTGTGTACTCGGTCGAATGTGACTTGTGTACTCGTTCGAATGCGGCTAGTTATATCTAAGTAGCAGCTATTGTAGTGCGTTTTATGCGTAGACTACTTTTTTATGTCGTGCACTATTCTAATGAAATTGTCTGCCTTAGTTGATTTTTGACGCTGGAAGCCCGCACGAAACTCGTCGAGCAGGTCGTTGTGTTCCAGAAATTGCCTCAATCGTGTGTTGACCATGCGTTCGACTAACTTTGCTAGCACAGCTAAATGTAAGTGTGATAGGCCTATAACCTTTTGGGGTGGAGTGATCTTTGTGCGGCTTTGACAATGGAATGACTACGCTCTCTCGCCAGGATGCGGGAAACGTGGCGCTTTGAGTATTGAGGAATTTATACGGGAAACGACCGAGTACGTATCATTTGGACAAGTTTTCTCTTTCTTGCAATCTAACCCAATTATGACAATGGCCGGGATGAATGAATCCATGCATAAAGTTGAGGAGAATGGATTATCGTCGTTTGTGGCAATTTGCAACTTCATTGCACCAGAAGCTGCTCCTAGTCGGTTGAAGACCACCAGCAACGCTGGTGTCGCAAATTGCAAACCTGGTGCTCCCAAAAATGTTCGGTGTCGCAAAGTGAACCAAATAAAGTAAATTAGTAAAGCGGTGGCAGCGCAGCTGCAAAGTTTCGGTGCATCTGCAATAGCTGCAACGTTACTTCCCCCATCCATGGACAGACACGTTGCCGGTGGAAAGACTCTGTCACCGGCTGGGAAAAGTTGTTCCAGGAGCGAAGCTCATCTGCTTAATAATAGATACGACTCTCACAGACCCAAACAATGATCTGGCCCTGGTCACCTCGCTAAGTATGTGACCCGAAGCTGAGCAAGATTACCGAGCTCATGCGAATCAGATTATGTTGGTTTACGGAGTAGAAGATCCGTATACCAAGTTTCATATTCGGTCACATTTGTGATGCCTGTACTGAGCTTGCACGAGTGCAGGGTTGGACTGAAATGACCACGGCTATGACATGAATATAGGTCATTGTTTTGTCGGGTACTCCCTGATTCTGCACCAAAGGCGAAGTAGTGCCGGACGTGCTTAAAGTCGTAAGTGTAGGTCAGAATTATCAGTCTTTTCCACCAATGTAAGCCATAGATCTAATGCTATCGAAATGGTTCTATGCTACGGATGCAGCTTTCCCGATATCCTACGCGTCACTTTCTGTGAGCAGAGGTGGCTGCGCCACCATTGGGATTGAGAGGGATGGGTTTCTTCAATAACGTCGAAATTTAGCATTGCGCCTGTGTGCCTCGCATGGAAGAATGGGCCTGAAACCTTTGCATCCCCCACCCACCATGCCCTGGCAGAAGCCCCATGAAACAGGAGCAGGCAGTGGTTTGAATCAATGGAACAATGCAAAGAGAGAGAGAGACAGATAGAGCGAGAGAAGGGAGAGAGAGCAGAGAGGGAGAGAGACAGAGATGACAGGCAATGGCTGTCGGACGGATGTTCGATTTTTCTCCGTTTTCATTCATCTTTTTAGTTTTTTTCATTTCCACCTGCTACGATTTCCGCTGGCTAGCCTCTGGCACGGGCGTGAAGTGCTGTGTAGCGCGGCGACTCGGTGTCGGCGGGCCACTCTCGTCTGACCCGCGCCGGCCGAAAACAAAGCGGCGTGATTGGTCACACGCGGCCGCCATGTTGTTTACGCCCCGCGCCCGGTGATGCGGCGCCGACCTGTGCCGGCCACGAAAACAGGCGTGTCACTCAGCGGCCCGTACATCGCGGGCGAGCCGCCGCCGCCGGATTGCGCCATTTCTCCGGGCCGACCCCATCTCGCGTGTTGACGGTGCGCCGGCGGGAGCGCCGGCTTCATTCCGGACCTGAAACCGAGCTCCCGCTGATTGCTGACCGGGGAGAAGAACGCGCCGAAAAAGCTCGGCTTTCAACGCGGCCGAAAGTGCTACTGCAGGCAGAGACGCGCGCCCGAAAGCAGGGCCAACCTGGGGCGAGTACGATGCGCGCGTGTGGCCGATGCGGCGTGTTTAATTGGCGCTCGTCTCGCCATGACTTGGAAACGATGCTTAATCAGATGTCTGAGCTGGTGTGGCTGAATGCCTTTATGCTCACTGGTCACCCTGGCCATGCCCGCCCCATGGCCAACTGTCATCAGAAGCCCTCCCCCTCCAACCCCTCACCCTCATCGATTCAACGAGAGTGCATCTCATCAGACTCGCGGTAATTGCAAGCCAATCGATCGCATCCTCACGTTCCCCCGCCCCGAGCTAACTTCGGCGCCAGAATCACAAACACTGCACTTCCGGTATTTGTGTTGGTGCGCAGTGTCACCGGCGCCACCCCTTGCCACCCCATTACCGCGGCGGCGGTGGCGCGCGCGCGCCGGCATGGCGCGAACCAGCCGCGCATTTGGCGCCGACACCGCTTTGTTTTTGCTGGCGGGCCCGATTTCCGGACGCGTGGCAGCGTCGTCGGCCGCGTGCAAATAAACGCTCGTCGACACTCATAAGTCGCTTACAAACAGTGGACAAGTGCGCTGGCGTCACCGGGTGACAGGCTCCGACACTACGTGACGTCACTGGGATGACACTGTGTGATGGGATGACGGTTAGTCAGTGATGTCACTGGTGACACTGTGGGATGAACTGACAGGGGTCGGTCAGTGATGTCACCGGTGACACTGTGTGATGAGATGACGGTTAGTCAGTGATGTCACTGGTGACACTGTGTGATGGGATGACGGTGAGTCAGGGATGTCACTGGTGACACTGTGTGATGGGATGACGGTGAGTCAGGGATGTCACTGGTGACACTGTGTGATGAGATGACGGTGAGTCAGTGATGTCACTGGTGACACTGTGGGATGAACTGACAGACAGAGACCCCTTTCCAAAAGCTTAGGCCTTCTCCATTAGGTCAGAAGGCCTTTCTTCGGCTGGGCCTCGCCGTTAGCTCAAGGGCCCTTCATATTGGTTCGGGACACTCTGCCAGCCCGGGGCCATTCCAACGACCCAGGGCCCCTCCCATCGACCTGGAAGCCCTTCGTGTTGGCCCAGCCCATTGCCTAACTTTTATCTTCCCAGGGGCATTCTCCGTTGACTCGGGCTCTCTTCATCGGCCTGGGATTCTTTCTGTCAGCTTGGGCCCATTTAGTCGGTCCAGGGGCCCTTCACGTCGGCCCAGGGGGCCTTGCGGGCACTTCAAGACGGTCACCTGGAGGACCCCCGACCTTTCAGGGGGCTGCCCTTCGCCCCCTTGGCTACGCCACTGGCGTGATGAGCTGACGGTCAGAGTTGATGACGTCACTGGTAGTGCTGTGTGATGACTGTGTGTGTGCGCTGGTGTGATGAGCTGACGGTCAGAGTTGATGACGTCACTGGTAGTGCTGTGTGATGACTGTGTGTGTGCGCTGGTGTGATGAGCTGACGGTCAGAGTTGATGACGTCACTGGTAGTGCTGTGTGATGGCTGTGTGTGTGCGCTGGTGTGATGAGCTGACGGTCAGAGTTGATGACGTCACTGGTGGTGATGTGTGATGGCTGTGTGTGTGTGCGCTGGTGTGATGAGCTAACCGTTAGAGTTGATGACGTCACTGGTAGTGCTGTGTGATGACTGTGTGTGTGCGCTGGTGTGATGAGCTGATGAATTCTGCAATATCGTCAGCATTAGCCCCAAAGGGATGCCTGTCTCATTCTGAGGTTTTTTTCATTCTAATAGCAAGCATTCCACAAAAACGGGCTCGCACAATCACCAGTTACACAAGCTGAGTCCGCTACCTTCGTTATAACTCCATGTAACCAATTCAAAAATCCAACCAAAAACTCCAAACCTCTGTTTTGAGTAACCCCCAGTGAAACCCCAGTCTTAACAGAAACGAATGGATCCCTTCAGCCATGTGCCTGGTATTCCTCACTGATCCATATTGAGGTCTAGTTTTATTTCACCAATTCACCAGCATGTGGCTCCACTGCCGTAAATTTAGTCCATTTTTATTATCTTACAAAGTGGATACATTAACAATAAAAGATGGGAGTCCTGATGTGGCAGTTCTGGGATCCACCAGGATGAAGCTGCATCACGCCAGGAAAACATATACATTTCTGTTCCAAAATGACTTGTAGGTACAATGCATCACGACACTCGATCATTTTTAGATTGCCTCATGGATCCATTTCGCAGGCACAGACAATAATCATATCATCCTGATTTATTTTTGACTCCGTGA
>JAOTOM010002412.1:0-101826 GCA_034440615.1 Ashinkailepas kermadecensis
CATTTGCATATATTAGGCCTCTCAAGTGGATCATGACCCAAGATACATGTATGGCACGTGTTGTAGGTGTGTGTGTGTGGGAGCCTTCTTGGTTTGCATTGTTTGTTCATTGCTTTTACGAATGCCTTGCTATAACTGTCTGCCTTATGGGTGCCAATATCAGTGTTGCGTCAAACACCCGTAATGGTCATTGTTTCACCTTTGTTTATAGGTCCTGCATCTTGGAGACTGGTGGCGCCACTCTGGACCATTAAGATGGCGCTCTTCATGAACACCATCCTTCCAACCGCTTCAGCGCTATCACGAACGTCCGGGTGGCAATTTTGGAAGGAGGCATTTGAAACATCTAGGATGACAGAGGTCATGAATAGTAAGTGCAAACATTTATTTTGTTTTTATTTTTCATGATGTTTCTTGTACATATAATTTGCTATCCTTCTTTCTTTGATATCTCTAGTCTCTCTGTAGTCTTTTGGATATGATCATATGTGCGTGTTTATATTTCTACATCATGCCTCTCTGTTTGGTTATTGGTTTTACGACACGTCGACCGTTGAATCATGTATCGTCGCCAATCTCTCACGCCGATTGGTCGCGGGCGAAGAGGAGCGACAGGTGAGACTCGAACCACAACCTTTCGGACGGGACGACCATCTTACCCCTAGTCCACTCGTCCCCATCATGCCTCTCATTGTAGGATCTGTCCATTACTCGATGCCTGTAACACGCTTTCTAATTTTATCGTGTTTCTGAACATGTACAGCAAATATTGAGTGGTCAGGCACAAGCCTGCCTTGGGATCAAGTAGAAAACCAGTAGATCCGTAGAAAATTGAGCCATGATTTGTAAATTGCCACCCTGGTAGCTCAGTTGGTTAGAGTGCTGGTTTCCTGTTCTGGGCAAAGCAGGTTTGAGTCGCTTCACGTGCTCGCTTCTAGCCCCATGCTGGGGAGGGGTGAATGATGGCAGGCCCGATAAGGTTGGGGACGGGTTACCGGGGCGGCCGTACTGGGGCATTGACGGCACGTTAAACTGTCGGCCAAAATTCTCCTCTTTGTAATTCATGGATTGGGGGTTCTTGGTGGGGCCATGGTTCACAAACTCGGCTTAGCAATGGATCCCTGGTTTGTAAGGTCACCCCCAACAAGAATTCAGACTCAAATTTATATATGAATAGATCTTAAGTGCTGGCAAGATAGGTACATGAGCAGCGTAGGACTCCGGTTTTTAACCAGCTGGTGTCTATATCGAATTGTCGTCAAGTACTGTCAATGCATTGTGTTGTTTGAGACCTCAACTTTGGGGGATACAAGTTTATATGATGCTATTGTGCCTGCCTTTGTCGCTCTACAGGAGCGGTGAAGAGAACTGAGCTACCAGCGCTACATCCCGCAAGGGATGTCGAACGTGCCATTGAGAAAATGGTCTACGGAGGCCGAGTGCGGCGCCGAGACAGCACCTCGTGATCGTGCGGCACCCGCCCAGTAGGAACTGAGTGTGGGCGTGTACATTGTATCACCGCGTAGGGGCCTTGTTCAGTCAATGTCATCAGAGGTGTTGAGCTGATTGAATATATCAGTTGGATGTATGTGCGATGTGCGAAAGGTGACTGGTGCATTCAGGTGAAGTTACGAATACTCCACGCACAGCCAACGATTAATAAATCTGACTATTACACACGACTAAGCAATCATTTATTACTGGATCGCTAAACAAATAGCTTGCTATGGGTGACTTTATGCCTACTATACTAAGTAGAGCTTGTTGCGTGAACACCGGCCCTGTTATCCCATGGACCAGTTCCTGCGTTTCCACCCTTATCGAGCCAGTTGTCTGCTGACCATAGATTCGTGCATTTAGCACTAAGCTCGTCTCACCAGAGGAATGCCATGTCTGCGCTCTTACCAACGTAACTAAACATGTACCTACACGGTCGCCACCGACGAGGTAATTTCAGCATCGGTTAGCGCGTCGTCCATGGTGCATTCGTCCGTAGCCATCATATGGTTATGGACGAAGAACGCAATGGATGAAATTCACTCATGAATTCTGCAGCATTAGCAGATCCAAGGAGTGGGAGACAATGCTCTTTTCCTTTTCCAATGCATGCTGTGCGCTGCCCATATCGAGCCCATGGATGGCCCATATACGGGCATGCCCACATGAATCCCACATCTAGCCCATATGGGCTGCCCATCTGGGACCCAGATGAATCCCACGACAAACCCATATGGGGCCCATGTGGGTTGCCCACGTGGGCCCCATATGGGTTCCCATCTAGGCACCTTGCAACTCAAGGAACTTCAACTTCCAGATGAAAAAACAACAAGTCATTTTCTGGAAAGGATAATGTTCAGGATCCCCAAAATCTAGGATCAGCCTATTTTTCCAAACATTTACCTACCTACCTACATTGACATACAGCAGTTGTTGAAAACAGTTTTTCCAGGCCAGCTAGACCCAGGGCATGATGCATTCTTCCTTGGTGAATCTTGCATGGATTGTTTGTTGATGATACATGCATAATTGAACATTTATGTGCAACACCATTGTGATCTAGGAATGCCCTCCTGAAACTTGCAACTCAACTGAAACTCTCCTGCCAATGGGGAGAAGAAGCTATGGAGCACTTAGCGCACCCTTGACTGTCCTTTCTTCCGCTCTTGAACGAGGGTGACAAATTGAACATGTAAAATTGATGGTAGAGGGAGCCTACCAATATCAGGAACAAGCCCTTTATTTTAGAGGCACTTGATGGTGAGCCTGCCGGAAATGGCACATTGTGGGGCAGGACGATTATTACTGGGTCATTTAGGACACCCTTTGTTGAAGCTAAAGAATAGGTCTTTCAATTAGAATACGTCAAAGTACCCTATATTGCCATAAAATATGCAAGATAGCGTAGAAAAGTCGGTAAAATTGGGTGTAAACCAATGGCGAAGGGAAACCTTCAAGCCTGCTACCAAACAAACTTCGTGAGGCAACAGACCAACGCAATCATATTCTGTGCAGATACCTATTGCAGTGCAGAACCTGGGTGCCATGCTGCAGTTAGGTGATGTGTGTCAGGTATGTGATTCAGGTTGTGTGTGCATCATGCTGATGTGGATTGAGGTATTATGCACTCATTGCTTTGCATATGCATTGACAACCATTCATCTCGTTAATCTGTTTGAGTCAATTATTTTATGCTCATGCACGTTCATTTATCTGTATATTTATCGTATATATCAATCATTACAGTGCATGACGAATGATAAATAATGTGAGGTGAAAACAAAGTTATAGCAAAATAATATATGCAACACATGTTTCGATGTTGGAGCATCTTCGTTAGTGTGAATAAATACTGATTTCCTTCTTTAATTAGACAGATGAAGATGAGTTGACATCAAAATGTCTGTCATATAAATTATTTTTGCTAGAACTTTGTTTTCACCTCACATTATATATATCTATATATATATATATATATATATATATATATATAAAGCTATATATATATATATGTATATATTATATGTATATATACGTATAAAGTGTGTGAGCAGTGCACACAAAATCATATGGCTTATGAGTCTGATACCATTGAGTCGGATCTGAATCGATTCAACTTTAAGTTTGAGTCGTGAGTTGAATCGGGTCCCTGTAGCTCTGAGTCTGAATTGAGTCGAATCACATAATTTTAACCTGCTGTGAATCATGAGTTGAATCGGATCTCAAGGTCTATGAGTCAAATGTGAGCCGATTCAAAAAAGTCGAGTCGAGCACAAGTCTGCTCGGACGATGTGCAAGTAATGCAATACCCAAGATCATCGCGGATAACTATAAGACAGCTTGCAATGTTAAAAAGTATATTGATCATTTTAGAAGAACGTTTCGGGAACGTTGCATCCCGATCGTGGCGTCGGCATGTCAACCGAGACGAAGGGCACTCTGATCTGCAGATCCAGGATGCTTCTCATGGTTTCTTGGTCCGCCCTGACCTCCACCGGCACCAGGGTCGAGGATGTTAGTGATGAGGAATTACATGATGTTCTTCATGGATAACTTCATTTTCCCCCGACGCTCTGCTGCGATGCGTACCAAATACCATTCATGGCGACAGCAAACAGAGCACACCAGAACACTGCCGTGTGATAATTGGTCAATCATCGACAGGGCCTTTATCCTGGGAAACGGCGTGGAAGATACGAATTTAAATACCTCGGGTTTCGTCAACACGCGCATTCGGAAGGGGTGGGGGAGGGCGGAACCGACATTCGCCACGTTCTTCGAAGATATCTCGGAAACAGAATGGGGTAAGACAATGAAACCTTCGCACTTTGCAGTAAATTGATCGGCGCATCGAATGCAAGATCAGCTTTGAATTGCGTAGGTTAATATAGGAACTACGTGAAGAATAACGCGGGAGCTGACAGAACCTCAGGTCATTGACTTTGGCCGTAATGGACGTTTGAGGACGGTGTCTTCATAAAATGATCGCAGGATCTGGATTTCGTGTTGATATGGTGCTACTACTTCGAATGCCGGCACTTGGAAGCCTTTGGAACATTACTGTCTTTGACCCGCTCCATGTCCATGAATTGTGATGGCCTTCACCTGAAATCTGTATGATATGCAAAACCATCGCTTAATAAGGCGCTGTCAAGCTTTGTGTATTTGTGTCTACTAATTCAGTTCCCAACAGCCAGGAGATCAACAAGCCAAGAGATCCGTTGCAAACAGCCATATATATATATATATATATATATATATATATATATATATATATATATATATATATATATATATATCGGAACCCTACAAGCTGTTAACCGTGCGGATGCCACCACATCGTGATAGCTCTGTTTGCCAACTAAGTCATGGCAGACCCAACAACACTACGGTTTATCGTCAGCGTGAGTACGACAATGTTGTGATGAGTGAAATACACGAGGACAACCCTTAAGACACAAATCAACACAACATTGCTAGTCGTGCTTATGCAGGTCACTGTGCCTTGCTAGGCCGGATTGAAACGGAAAACATCGTCCAGACGTATCACATTGGGGTGATCTTAACGCCTGTAGAGGGGGTTGTTGGTGTCTTTGCTGGCCTGTTTTGCACCAAACCATCTGGTCACAGATGTCAGATAGATATCATCTTGCACCCGTGTAGATACGGCGGTGCTTCTACTTTTGCGTAAACCTCTTATCACATATTTCACATTGGTATGACCTTTCACCAGTGTGGCCGTCACGGTGTACTTTCAGGTTCCATTGGCACGTATACCTCTTGTCACAAGTGCCACATTGGCATGGTTTTCCCCCGTGTGGATATAATGGTGGTGTCGCAGGCCTGAGTTCGACGTAAACCTTTTACGACAGGTGTCACATTGGTATGGCCTATCCCTTGTGTGGCTGTCACGGTGTACTGTCAGGTTCCATTGGTACGAAAACCTCGTCACAGTTGTCACATTCAGGTGTCACAGGTCAGGTCCCCTTTCACCCGTGTGGATGCGGCAGTGTACATTTAGGAGCGATTTGAGCCTGAATCTCTTGTCGCAGCTGTCACATTGGAATGGTTTTTCGCCCGTGTGGATACGGTGGTGTTTTAGCAGTTCTCCATTGCGCGTAAACCTTTTATGACAGGTGTCACATTGGTATGGCCGTTCACCTGTGTGGGTGCGACGGTGTACTTTCAGATACGATTTGCTCGTAAACCTCTTCTCACAGGTGTCACATTGGTATGGCTTTTCACCCGTGTGGATGCGAAGGTGTTCTCGCATGCTCGCTTTCGTCGTAAACCTTGTGTCACAGGTGTCACACTGGAATGGCCTTTCACGCGTGTGGATACGGTAGTGTTGTTGCAGGCATCCATTGGACGTAAACCATTTATGACAGGTTTCACATTGGTATGGCCTTTCACCAGTGTGGCTTTGACGGTGTACACTCAGGTTAGATTTGCACGTAAACCTCTTGTGACAGGTGTCACATTGATATGGCTTTTCACCCGTATGGTTGCGACGGTGTACTTTCAGGATAGATTTGCTGTTAAACCTCTTGTGACAGGTTTCACATTGGTAGGGACTTTCACCCGTGTGGCTTTGACGGTGTACATTCAGCTTAGATTTCCACGAAAACCTTCTATGACAGTTGTCACATTGGTATGGCCTTTCACCCGGCTGTGTGTGGCTGCTACGGTGTACTTTCAGGTCCCATTTGCACGTAAACCTCCTGTCACAGGTGTCACATTGGTATGGCTTTTCACCTGTGTGGATTCGAAGGTGTACTCGCAAGCTCGCTTTCGTCTGAAACCTTTTGTCACAGGTGTCACATTGGAATGTGCTTTCACGAATATGGATGCGGCGGTGTACCTGCAGATCAGCGTTGCACGGAAACCTTTGATCACATGTACCACACGAGTATAACTTTTCATCCCTGAGAATACAGCGGTGTACCCGCAGGGTTGCTTTGCGCGCAAACGTCTTGTGACAGGTGTCACATTGGTGTTGTTTTTCAGCCGTTTGGATGCCGTGGTGTTTTTGCAGGTCTCCTCCTTTCTGCAGATTTCCATTTGAAGCGGACTCCTTCTCTTGTTGGGGAATCCAGGTGGTGCCATTCGATGGAAAACCTGAAACAGAACAAAATAATATGGCTCACTCGAAGCAGACCTGCACATAGTACATGGTCACTGATATTGTCTTGCTATCTTGACCAAAATTGTGGTATGGTATAGGTAGTTGTGGGCTTTAGGGCGCATCGACTGCATTGGTTATGCAGCTTGTAGCGTTATATATATATATATATATATAGATACATATATATATATAACTTGTATGTTGGTTGGTTATTGGTTTTACGACACGTCGACCGTTGAGTCATGTAGCGTCGCCAATCTCTCACGCCGATTGGTCGCGGGCGAAGAGTAGCGACAGGTGAGACTCGAACCCACAACCTTTCGATTATGAGACGAGCATCTTACCCCTAGACCACCCGTCCCCTATATAACTTGTATGTATGTATGTATGTATGTATGCATGTATATATATATATATCTATATATATATATATATATATATATATATATATATATATATATATATATATATATATATGTGTGTGTGTGTCAGTTTGTGTGTGTTGCGTGTGTGTGTGTGTGTCAGTTTGTGTGTGTTGCGTGTGTGTGTGTGTGTATCACCTTACCCAGGGGCGGATACACAGGGGGCACCGGAGTAACGTGACCACATGGAATTATCGCGCGCCCCCGGCCGGGAAAGCCGCTGCTTAAGAATTGCCGAGTGCAGACCTCCCATCCCCGGCCAGCGAATTTTCAGACCCGAGAGGCCCTTCAGTGTGCCCAAGTGCACCCCAGCCCCCTCCCCGCCGAATGAATTTTCTCGCCGAAGTAGCTCTTCCGAGGACATGAACCCCAGGATCAAAATTCATAGATTCGCCCCCGACTTTACCTGATATATAGTGTATCTCATTGGAGGCAGATGTGTACGAAACAAATACATGGTAAGTTCATGATGCTAACTGCATGGGTGACAATCTTAACGTCAGGACTACGGAGATGAATAGGCGCATGTGGGAATACAAAATCAGCCTCCAAAAATTAACTTAATACCATATCAATCAATCGTGTCAATCATCTATTTCGGAGCTATCCATCAATTGAGTTTTCAGTGCTCCCACGTGAATGACACAGGTAAAAGCACGGCGCAGATATACAATACAGACTCATGAGGCACATAAAACAGGTTGCGGCTTCAGGTGGTCACTGAGTATCTGTTTATTGGCAAAGCACCGAGTTCATAAAGGAATAAGCACTACGCGCCAACTCAGCTCAAGTGGCACACAGTTCCTCTCAAAACACAATGGCCGTCTCGCAAATTCAGCTCGCATGCGGGAAATACGGATCCGTCCATCAGTAGTCGCCCTTGTGCTGCGCTGGGAGACCGCGCGACGAGCGATCGAATGGGAAAATGATGTCGAATTAGCTCAGGTGCACGTGTCGTTGAATATGGTGTACATGAATTATAGGTCTTATTCTGTTATCATACGGACCACGCTCGCCCATCGTAAGTAGCAGAGCGTTTCAGCGACCCCGTTACGATGCATCAATCCGGCGATGACGCCAGCACCAAAGTTGATACACTTTTGCACAATTATATGCTGAGTCGTACTGCCCCACCACAGTCATGCAATATCGTATGTGGGGGAACACGAGAGCTTCAACCAGTAGCCGCACAGCCTCCCGTGGCATGCGGTACCTCATTCTAGCCAGTGGCTTCATACTACAATAGCAACTTAATTAGTTGGGTTTAGGGGCGCATCAACTGCTACTGGTTATGTAGCGTCAATATCTCCTTTTTCGAATTACCCTGGCGGCATGCGTCTACTTTTGAAAGGGATAAATTACGTCGCACTGAACAGTCGATAACTATTGATATACTGGACCAGTTTCGACAATCCCCGAATTGTAACCTAAAACATCACAGAACGACAATTCGTGTAAATTGGATCCGAAGTGACGTCTTCGTTCCACCATTAAGTTGGGACAAGACAACAGTATATGTCGAACTGTCATCGGTGAACCACACCGGGAACAGCGTCCCCTCGCCTCCTTTCACAAAAGATAAACGTGCGCTGCATATGTGTGCTCTATTCGGAAGCGTGCCAGAATCACCTCTTCTATGCTACATTTTTGTTCCGTGATGATGTCCATGGTGCCAGAACTGGTTTGATGGAACGAAGTTTGTTTAAAACTTGGGAGTTCCCGCTTCCGTGCCACTTTCCTTGCAGGAAGGCATTCACTATTGCGTAGTAATCCCTGGCGGTGAGAGGCAGAGCTTGAGTCCCATGTGACCGCGCAGCACGCTTGGCATCAGCGTCTGCCAGCTCATTTCCCGTGATATCGGTATGGCTCAGTACCCAACAGAGGAAAATACTGTTACCCGCTCTACCAAACAATGTCAAACATGCTAGAATTTCTTGAGCAAAATGGTTTGATGGGTAAAAAGACTCAAGGGCCCGAAGGCTACTCGCCGAGTCTGTAACAACAAGATGATGGCTTCATCTCCAACCCCAATAAAACAATGCCCTGGTAATCGCAACCAACTCAGCAGTGTACACAGATGCGTCTGGTGGTAAAGTGGATGATCTCGCAGCCGTCCGACATACAAATGCACAACCAGCTACATTGACCGCCTTGAACACATCAGTGTACGTTCGTGAGTAGCAACGATAAAAATATAGTAGATCCAGGCCTTCTGCTTTGAAATATCTGGGATTGTGTGCCCTTTCTTGGCATTTGCAAGTGAGACAACACTTTCTGGTGAGGTGAGTTCCCCTGGCGGAATTTGCATGCGTTACATCCTCGTAACACCTCGTAGTGGGATTTGAGCCTCTTGAAGTAGCGAGCGGATTCTGATACAATGGTCGTATACTCTCACCTCTTTGCTCACGGAAATTTTGACAGCATACTGTGTGAAGAAACTGATTTGTATGTAGGATGCGCTGGAAACTGCTCAGCTTTATTTCGTATCAGAGTCCCAGCTTCCCGCGTTTGTTTGCCAACGATGGCTCACGGGCCTCTGCCAAAATGATCGCAGCTGGCGACGTCTGAAATGCCCCTGTGGCGATCCGCAATGCTGTGTGGTGCACGGTGTCGAGCCTCCGCTTCACGGATCTACTGGCACTGTCATATATAAAATATGAATAATTGAGGTTCGAGCGGATAAGAAATCGATATAACATCAAAAGCGCTGCTCTGTCAGGTCCTTAGTTCGTGAAACACATTTCATAATATTCATCGCTCGGAAGCATCTATCTCACAATGTGTGCAGATAGTCGCGGTCGGATAGCCGGTTGTCCAGAATGACGCAGAGAAAGCGAGCCGCTAGCTTCACAGGTATTCGCTGGTCATACAACTTAACTACCATCTCTGGGCAATGGCGACGACGTCGGCAGAAGTGAACAGCCTCCGTTTTAGAACTAGAAAATCGAAGGGTTTTAGAATCGTCCACCTTTTCAAGACCGGCCATCTGTAGCTGTCTCTCCATGGATGGTGATCGACCCGCACATGACGAAATAGCCAAATCATCAACAAAGAGTGACCTTCTAACATTCGGTGATAGTCCGTTTTCTGTTATGGATTAAAATTATAAACAACACAACGCAAAGTACGCTCCCCTGTGGCACGCTGTTCTCCCGGACAAAACGTGGAAATAGATAGTTTCCCACGCCGGGACGGATAATACGGTCACACAGGAAGTCATTTAAAAAGGTTTCAATCGGTCCGCGTATCCCATGGTTCCACACCTCTGAGTATTTCGTACCGCCACACTGTATCATGGGTAGCATCTATGTCAAAGAAATTGCTCCCATGTGCCTATTTTGCATGAGGTGTTATATTTCTGTATCTAGTCGTAAAACATGGTATATAGCGCTACGATTCTTCCTGAACCCAGACTGAGGGCCCGTGAAGATGACTTCTTTTTCGAGAAAACAGCCGTGGCGAACATTTATCATTTGTTCCATGAGCTTGCAAAGGCATATCAGCGAGATGGGACGATAATGTAAATCGTCGCGGCCAGTTTTGCCTGGTTTTACAATCGGGAGTATAATGGCTTCCCAACAAGAGGAGGGAAAATGGCCGCCTAGCCACAATGAATTGAAAGAGGAAAGTACGGAGACAAGAACGCAGGACGGAAGGCGCCTCAGCATGACATTGTGGATACCGTTCGGCCCCTCTGATGTAGGTCTGAGTGATTCTATTGCGTAGGTTAATGATACCATGGTAGAACGACGATTGAATGAATGGTGCACTGATGTGGTAAAATAAATTGGCATCGATTCCCATATAGCTTTGTAGCGTAAAAAGTCGTGATTAGCGAAGCTCCTTCGACTTCTTTGCGATAGAGCATACCTAATCGCATAGGGAACTTCTGCAGAATGGTTGACATCCTGGTTCGGTAATCGCAGCACAGGGAGAGGAATTGAACAGTGTGTTCCTCAAATTTTTTTCACTCGGGACCATACCTGTGACGAGGAGCAAGACCGATTCAACGTACTGACATATGCTCTCCATGACATACGCTTGGCTTCCGAGATGGTTCGACGTACCTTCGCTCTCGCCTTACGAAACAAAATTAGATTAGTCGTGGTACTATTTTGATTCAATACTTTGAATGCGTGACGCCGTGCCCGAATGGCATCTCGACACTCCGTGGGCCACCACGAAACAGGGGTCCTACGAGGTGATACCTATGCTTTCGGGATGCACCCCGATGTTGCCCTAGGAACAGCGATGAGAGACTTTCTATTGATTGTGGCTCTTGTCCAGTTGGAGTGGAAAATGCGTTCTTCAGTTGAGTTTGAAATGTGCCCCGGTCAGCCATGCGTAGATTCCATCGTTGGGTCTGGTACGCAGTGCTGTCTCTCCTCGATATGTCAGCCAGATAAGAAAATGGTCACTACCCATGGGGTCGTCAGATAAAGAACAATTTAAATGTTGTGCGAGCTGTGGACTGCACAAACGCAAATCTAGCGCCGAGGTAGGCCGGTTGGCATCATAAATGGTGCGAGTGCCAGTGCTTAAGACGCGTAAGGACTCATCCATGATAAAGACTGGAAAATGCGACCTCTGATATTCACATTCACATTAGCCCCACATCGTGTGGTGGGAGCTAAAAATCCCCTAAGACTAAGAAAGGTGGGGCAGTCGTAAAACTAACCGGACTAGCTCAAGACGGGTAAAAACAGTCCCAGGAGGCAGGTAAATGGAGCAAACCGTCAAGGAGCGGCGACCTAGCTCAACCCGAGCTGTCACTGCTTGGAGATCGGTGTTTAGGGTGAACTCCCTTGCTCCTACACTATTGTGGATGGCTATCACGACTCCGCCGTGCGCAATAGGGTCGGTCACCACATCGTTTCGAAAAATAGAGTACCAATGCATGTCAGATCGTGAGTTGGGTCGGAGTTTCGTCCCTGGCGGACACATAACGACAGGGTAATGCTGATTTAGTTACTTATTTGAGTTTAAGGGCGCTTTGACCAAAACGTGATCCTTTAGCGCACATAACATTCAGTTCAGCGTTTCAGTTATGATGATGATAGTGCAGGTCGACAGCAGCGTTTCAGTTAGTTAAGCGGATAATACACGATGTGTTACCGGGGTGAATATATAATCCGAAAACCGATGGCTCTCAGAATATAATATATATATATATATATATATATATATATATATATATATATATATATATATATATATATATATATATATATATATAATAGCTGCGCTCCCGCTCCTCTGCCACTTGGTGTTCATATATGATGATATTCCGGGGAGATGGTCCCTGGCTGGCAGTGGAAAACCACGTGTTTGTGGTCTCCGGGCAGCCCATTTCGCTGCAGGATCGGCACGTTCATTTTCAGATACTTAAACATGGCTAGGGATCCAGCACAAACCCACAGTCTTCCCATCGTTGTTATTGGGGTTTAGGGGCGCATCAACTGCCTAGGTTATACAGCGCCCATAACATCAGTCTTCCCATCACGATGTATGTATGATAGGAGTGGTCATGATAAAACAGAACGGTCGTTTTGCATATTAAAAACGGAATAAACGATATACGATGAGAGCGTCGCTTTGAGGCGACGAATCCCTTGATGTCACGATGAACCAAATTGGACTACAATGATGAGACTACGAGTGGCTATGATGAAATAAAATATTCGTTTTACAGGTCTGGTTCCATCGTCCGTTCGAGACAGGGGGTCGCTGTTAACCCAGAGGGTCTGACTCTATTCGGTCCAAGGGATTGGGTCCTGGGGCGGGAACGCGGTGACCCCTCCCCCGGGGAGAACCCGACAGTGGAAGACATCTATTCTGTGTTCGCATGGTCTCCCGGGCACACTTTTCGGGTTCTTGATAATGTAGGTATGCATCGGAGATCTGGATTCGACGGAGAGACGGCAAAGGGGGTACGGAAGTATAGGTAGAGGGTTGGGGCGAGGGTTGGCTCATGGGAAAGAGGAAGGACTCAGGAAGGGAAGATGTGGATATGAGGGATTTCAAGGGCGTAACGTGGCAGAGGGGGGGGTACGTGGAGGAGGCATGGGCACTTTGGAGGACGGCCGGGAAGTGGGCGCCAGGGATTTCAAAGTAGGTAACGTGGTAGATGGGAGGGGACGGGCTTGGGTGGACAGGCCCGAACAGGCCTCTTGGACCGGTTGGCCGAAGTCCATTCATCACCTTCAAGTGCTGATCGGGAGGAGATCTCTGGTTGCTCGTCAGGGCATCTTTACGTGGAGGGTGAGACTTCGGTCGCTTTGGCGTCTTTTCGGGTTTCCCGCCCATTTCTCGTTGGGGACGCGAGAGGCACTCCGAAAGTTCGAAGAAGGGCAGTCAATTGTGCGATCATTTCAGAGGCCATGGTAGGCTGTACGTTGGTTGGTTATTGGTTTTACGACACGTCGACCGTTGAGTCATGTAGCGTCGCCAATCTCTCACGCCGATTGGTCGGGGGCGAAGAGTAGCGACAGGTGAGACTCGAACCCACAACCTTTCGATTGTGAGACGAGCATCTTACCCCTAGACCACTCCTCCCCCTCTCGAAACGTTATCTTGTTGATATGCTTATTGAGATGATCTCACATTCCTTGGTATAAATTGGACACGCACGACCATACGAGGTGTGGGGCTGCTGCCCTTCGCTGCATTTAACACAGCACGTCTTCTCAAAGGTTCACGTCCCAGCAGTGCTCATAGGAGGCACGCTTGCTGCACGCTGGGCGGTTACGACAGTACTACGTGGTGTGTTCAAATATCTGGCACCTGTAACAGCGCATAGGACTTGGAAAAAATTATCGCATCTTGACCCTCACGTAGCCTACTGGTATGTTGTGAGGTAGGTCGGTTTTGGTAAATGTTAAGGTGACGTCGTTTATCGGAATAAACTCGGCACCTCATTTTGCTTTCATTTTCCTTCCATCAATCACTCCGAAATTTAAGAGCCCATCGACGACTTCATCCTCAGATGCCTCATTCAGGTCAAAACAGTTGATAATATCCGGTGACGTATTCTTTGTTTGGTGTGGTTCTACAGTGATTTCAATGGCTACAGTTTTAAGACCTTAGAATGCTCGACATACTGCACGCGATTGCTCAGTCATGTGGATAATCGCCCGCTATCGATGCCGTAACACCCTAGCTTCGTACAGCAGGAGGCATTGCTCGACGCTGCCTGTGTGCTTTCTGTTTGCTTTCGATGTGTCTGCGGTAAATAGTGACGTCATCGTGTTCTTGTGAAAATTGCTTGTCACATGTTACACAGCCGAGCACGCCTCCGTAGATAGACCAGGGCCCAAACCGTACTGCTACGGGCATACAACATGCTGACCATATACATATCGCATCAGTTCTCTGCATACTACATACTACCAAAGCTTAGCGACGACCGGCAATATCGACATTGGTTGGTAGCTGCACGGTCCAGTACCGTCGCCACCCTGATATATCGGCACTATTGTAGCCGTTTTCCATGATGACGGAAGTTCAAGTTCATGATCAGTTTTTTTACAAGATATTTAGTCCGAATAGTTTGGGTCCCTTGGGTAGCTTTGTGTACCAAGGCTACATTATTAAGCAGGTGTTGTATGAATCCTGGTTCGACCACCCAATCCATGCATCCAAGTTCAACAGTATAATTTTGACAAATTAGTTTAATCCCTGGCTCGAGAGGGGTCAGTACACGCCCCCTAAGGATTTCCGCGGATAGTGAAATTTGAACGATGTGTGACACTGACTCATAACAAGGTAGTGGAAGTTCCGTGTCTCTGTGTCTACTCATTCGAACGCCAACCCACGAAACATAAAAGGTCTCTCGAGAAGACCCCCAACCCCCAACCCCACCTTCCGGCCGACAACTGTTCAGTAATCCAAGACCGTACCTTGCACAGCAGCTTGGAGGAAGTCCGAGGATGCGGTTTCCTCCACAAATTGCACCACTTCTTCTTTAACTTCGAAGTGACGGGAATCGTCTGCAAGCAGGACGGTTGCTTCAGGTTAATATTGGCATACGCAATAAATCATGGAGGTTGCATACACGGAGATCGCATCACCCTCCTAAGTGTGAGCAAGATAATCGATCTGCAACTAAACCTCTTGTCACAGGTGTCGCATTGGCATTGTCTTTCACCCGTGTGGCAGCGGCGATGGTGTTAAGGTCCGATTTGTGTGTAAACCTCTCGTCGCAGGTGTGACATGGATCACAGTATCACGGATCACAGTATCGAGGATCACGGATCACAGAATCAGTGTGATTGTGATGACGTTCCTTTAGGTGCGATTTGTACGTAAACCTCATGTCACAGGTGTCACCTGGGTATGGGCTTTCACCAGTATGGATACGGCTGTGTACCTGCAGGTGAGCGTTGCACGTAACCCTCTGACCACATGGGTCACACTGGTGTAATTTTTCATCGGTGTGGATGCAGAGGTGTGCCTGCAAGGTTGCTTTCCGTGCAAACCTCTTGTGACAGGTGTCGCAATGGTGTTGACTTTCAGTCGTCTGGATGCCGTGGTATTGGGAGACCTCCTTTCTGCACGTTTTCATTTCAAGCGGATTGAACGACTGTCGAACTGCACCCCGAGGAACTTCGCAATTAGGTGAACAGGGATAGGCGTACAACACAACTCCGTGTTCAGTAGTTGAGAGCACAGCTTGCGGCAGAATCGTATGCAATCGTTTCGTCTGTGCAGACGAGGAATCCGTTTCTAATACCTAATTTTTGGAGGTGGTTCATCGCAAGCTGTAACGATGGTGTTAACGATAGTGTGTTGGAGTCAGATGACCGTATGACATATTTATTGGTCGTCGACGAGTAGCGAACGTCCGATGCTCTGTGGCGGTGCATCTCCAATACCATTGATGACGACAGCAAACAGGGCAACACTTAGAACACTGCCCTGTGGATAATTGGTCAATCCAGCGACATGGCCTTGATCCCGGGAAACCGCCTGGAAGATACGAATATAAATAGCTCGGGTCTCTTTAGCACGGGCATCGGAAGGGCTCAGCATAAGGGCGCACCCGCCATTCGCCACGTTTTTCGAAGATGTCTCGGAAACAGGCTGCGATCAGGCAATGAAACACTCGCTTCATAGCAAATTGATAAGGGCATCACAAGGAAAATGAGGTTTGAAATCCGTAGGTTAAGATGGGAACTAAGTGAAAAATAACTTGGGAGCTGACCTAACCTCAGGTCAGTAACTTTGGCAGTAACGAACATTTCAGGACGAGTAGTTTTGATAAAATGATCGCAGGATCTGGGCTTCGTGTTGATATGGTGCTACTACTCAGAATGGCGACACTTTGAAGCATTTCGAACATTACTGTCTTTCACCGGCTCCGTGTCCACGACTTTTGATGGCCTTTACCTGAAGTTTGTACGATACGCAACACCGACGCATAAGAAGGCGCTGTTAACCTTCGGGTATTTATGTCTACTAATTCGGATGCCATCTCGGAAAAATGAGGCGGGATCTCCAGAGCCCCCTCCCCTTTTAGTCCAGAGGGTCCTAACAAACCAAAGGCCGTACCTTGCACCGCATCCTGGGTGATGTTCGAAGATCCGCTTTCATCGGCAAATTGTGTCGCTTCTTCTTTAACTTCGAAGAGACACGAATCGTCTGGAAGCAAGGCGGCTGGTTCAGGTCAATGGTGGCATTCGAAATCCATCAGGAGCGTTGCAGACACGGAGATTGCATCACCCCCGAATATTGTGTAGCTCTTACGACAGGCGGTCGTCAGCAGACGGGGCAACTGACCGGTTCTGACGCATGTTGTTTGAAACAATTCATCAGCTGGTACAGATTCATTCATTCATTCATCAGAGATTGTACCTTCCGCAGAAGTTGGGCCGATGTCTGAAGACGAATTCTCCCCCGATACTGCCACCGCTTCTTGTTTAGATTTCAAGTCGGGGAGATCGTCTGCAAACAAGGCGACTGGTTTATGTTCAAGTTGGCATCAGCAATACATACAGCAATACAATACAAACAATACAGCAATACAATACATGATACGAAAGTAACAACTTCGTTTGCAGAATAATATGGGAAGGGGCTGCTGAGACGCACCTCTAAGGGCTTTGATAAAATCCAAAGAATTAATCCGCCGGTGCCGGATACGAAGACCTTATCAAGCTGATCCGCACAGTAACACCGAAACACCGAACCAAAATGACAGCATCAAACTCGCGTTTACCATGAGCTATTTTGGCAGTATTCCCATCCAAGGGGGTGATGCATCGTTTTCCCATTATAATACCGCTAGAGGGAAACCGGCGTCACAGCATTAACCATGCCTCGGTAAGTGAATGTCGTCCGCGTAGGTACCTATTGGGAAGGCAGTCCCTTGCAAATTTAACCCTCACCGCAACACATTACGAGCACAATAAACATCGTGTTCAATCATATGGGGAACAATGACAGGAAAGCACTTTATGACAACAAATACCCTCAGTCAGCGGCAATCGGAGTGTACCTTCCGGAGAACTTCGGCTGATGTCTGAAGACGAATTCTTCTCCGAAAATACCACCAACTCTTGTTTAACTTTCAAGTCGTCTGCAAACAAGGTGACTGATTTAGGTTCAAGTTAGCATCACCAATACATCAGCAATGTGATGCGAACATGTTAACTTGGCTTGCAGAACAACATGGGAAAGGGGCTGCTGAAACGCTCCTTGAACGGATTTGAGATAATCCGGCATGAACTCCCATTTACGTCACGAGTGCGTCCCGCCGTCACTACCATTGGCGTTAGCTGAAGTCCAGTTAGAATAGCACAGTCGCAGGAAGCAGTGGTTACGTTATCGCAAACCGGACGAGGTAAGCACCAAATCACAGCGGAGCGACGGCTTTGCTATGCAAAGCCAGCGTTAACTCGCCCTGCCCGGAAAGGGTGTTATTGCGTCCCCATCCCGAAAGGTTTCTGAAGAACAGGGGCCATGACCCCAGCTCCCCCTGAACTTGCCACTGCATCGTATATATGTAAACCGGTAGATAAAAATAACCATCGCCCCACTATTGGGGTACATGACTCCAATGGCTTCAACAAAAAGCAAGATAGCACGTGCTGCATGAACATGTGCGAAACAAGTGCCGCGAAAATTAGGGACGTAACATATATCCTGTAGATTTCGTGTAGACAGAAACCGCAGGATCCGTAAAACTTTCCGAATTTGTTGGGCATAGAAAGGTGATTTGATGGATCTGATCCATAACTATGACGTCATACGGAACATGTCCCGCAGGATCCGAGATGCAAGCGAGCCCTTCACCCGTCGTATGCGACAACATTCAGCCAACTTCCTGCTGCTGTAGTACGGGTACACAGTGGCGGATACGTGGGGAGGGGGAGCAACTGGAGACTTGTCACCCTATCGAAGGCGGCGCCCCTCCAGCCGGGAAAATGCGCCCCTGGCGAGAAGTCTCGAGTGCACCTTCGCCCTCGGACTCTTCAGCCACAGGTGCCCGCTTGAAAAACGCCCCTCCGGGATGAACCGAGAGCACCCCTCGAATATTCCAGCCAGAGATACCCCTCGGTAGGGAAAGGCACCACTCCAAATACCTTCGAAGCGGTGCCCCTCCGAAGAAATGTCGCTCTTCCGCCCCCCCCCCCCCCATATAACAATTTGTCGATCGTCCATTGGATATAGGACAGGGATTGGGGGCAACTGGGGAGGTTCTAAAGATAGCCTCGATATCCCAGGAAACGATACGCCAAATTCATCGATTGAATCTGGCTAGAAATGCCCGGGATTGTGCAATCCATCATCGAGGTCACCATCGAAGTCAAAGGCAATTAATCAAGAATATTTTGATAATCGTGGGAACCTTCGTTCATCGAAAGTTTAAACAGAGGCGCAGCCACCTTCGTTCATCGAAAGTTTAACCAGAGGCGCAGCCAGAGGGCATGGTCGATGGACCGGAGTTGCCACCTTGGAGTACGCGAAGCAACCTTTTGTTTAACGAAACACAAAAACAATCTCGAATTGCACTACTCAAGTAGCCATAATTCTGGTACGTTTCGGTTTTAAGGCGTTAGGTGGGTAGTGCTTCGTGGCGTAATCAACCTTTGACTTACTTATGTACTGTTAGTTAGTTAGTTATTTGGGCTTTAGGGCGCGTCGACAACTATGGTCATATTGCGCCCATACTTATGTACTGTGATAGATTATCTTCTCGCGTGCTTTCTGCCTTACCCTGCCGTATAGATTGCCTTACGCGGATATGTATTTCACGCGCAATCCACCTCCCAGAATTACTGGCTGCCACACATCAAATCTAGCTTAGTATTAAAGCTTAGTATATTCTATTTCCACCACAAAAATGTTTAAAGATGCGATCAATAAGTGCAAGTGCATAAGTAACATTGGAGAAGTGTTCAAAAGTTGCAGATGAGTGAAACAAATATATAAACAGGGTGTGGGCGAAGTCATATGGTGGAGAGGAGTCGTATGTATCGAAGAAAGATGGTTGGAAAAGATGTGAAGAGGTGATTATTTGGATGTCCGTACAAGATAATGCCAATGTCAGGCAATATTCATCGTGGGTTTTCTGATAATACTCGGGACGTTTTCGTGCACGGCTTCGTTCGAAAGTTAGAAAGGAATCTTTGAGGACCCTACGATCAAAGGCGGGTGAAATTTAACCTTCAATTCCGTTGTGTTAGGCGCCCTTGCCCATCGAAAGAAGTCTACCTGTTTCACTTCCCAAAAATGTCGACCATAACCTATGCAGTGTAAGAAATATCACGCTGTGAAGGACCTTCACGTCGTGGCATATCACCTTACCCGGAAGGATATACGTTGGCGTGTTCGAAGCCCCGATGCCACATTCCATCACATTGCTAGGACTTTCCTCATTCGTCGAACCTGGAAATAAAACGTACGATAAATAAAACGTACGAAATTCATAATCCGTCATTACAATGTATGGAACAAAATTAACTAAAACATGCAACAATCCTGACATACTTCATGATGTCAATGACGTCCATGATGCCAATGTTATCAATGATACCTAAGGTTCTAATTCCGGAAAAGGTTGGTGAACACTGTTGTCAACATTTTGCAATGCCAATACCAACTAATTATTTAATATAGGCACTTCATTGTAATCAAGTACAATCCTTGTTTAATACAACGAAGAATGGCTCTTGTATGATCCTGGGTTTTAGACATTGTAAAGAAAATATACGACCTTCAATATACCAGGAGGTGCTGAGTTGACATCAAAAGTAACGATAAAGATTATACTTTATCGTTGAGTAATAAAGTAATTGAGTAATACGAAACGTTGAGTAATAAAGTATAATCTTTATCGTTACTTTTGATGTCAACTCAGCACCTCCTGGCATATTGAATAGCAATATCCCAGAAGAGCAGATATAGGCGAAATCATTTATAAAATATTTTCCAGCAAAGTCATTCCAACACTATGTGCACCAGTGGCCTTTTTATGCTGCGCTAATCCGTATGAGGTGAGCAAGTTTAGAAAGGCTGTGCTAATTCTATCATTCCTGATATTCAGTAAGTTATAGTTGAAACCTCTTGTTATGATAGTAAGTTTTCCTTTGCTGTATAGGCTGTCTAGTAACTTATCCAACATGGGAACGGTATATCTGACATGTTATTACAAATTTCTTTTTGTTTTCAATTCCAAGGATTACTTTCACGAAAGAGGCTACAATGAGGTTGCCTTCCCTCATCCTTCTAGTTGCACAGATTTTGCATACATAAATTGTGACCCCTCACCCGCCCTGTAACATTGACTAGATGAAGCATTGAGCAATTGTTAATTTAAAAAAAATTCAGTACCCTTCTTAAGCAGTGTTTCAGACATGCATATCACTGACGATTGGATGTCAGTGGCAGTTAAGAAAACTTGTATATCATCAAATTTGTTCTTCATTGATTTAGCATTTATACGTGCTGTAGAAAATCCCCCTCGCTATTGCATACAGTGAGTTTGAAAGCGTGTAGTTGCAGTTTGTTGTAATACATTCGTGCTCTATGAAATCATCTCCAAGCTCCTCCTCCAAGTATTTTACGACATTATTTTGGTTATCTTCAATGTTAAGTACATCCATGTTGATAATCTAACAAGTTGTGCTATTTCTCACCTTACTAAAGCACCAACCGACCGCAGGCAACGGCGTGTTCTATCCCTGTGGGGACCCAATTGGGCATGCCAGGAAGGAAATGGTGCTCATTCTGTATAAGAAATAAGAATACATTTCATACTCAACTAGCCACAGGTACAAAAGGAGACCGAAATATACACTTGACTTATACCCAAATAAGTAGAAACCGTTTGTTAACCTTTATTCACCAGGAACAGATTGATACCTATATGTATAAATATTGTTCATTGGGGTTTAGGAGTGCATCAACTGCAGTGGTCATGCAGCGGTATATGTATAAATAAATATTTTGTTCTGACACATCAATATATTACTTCAGTGGTCAAGTAATTTGCCATCGCCTGAAACAAGTTTACAAAATGTTAAAAGAAAATGTTAAAAGAAAATGTTAAAAGAAAATGTTAAAAGAAAATGTTAAAAGAAAATGTTAAAAGAAAATGTTAAAAGAAAATGTTTAAAGAAATGTTAAAAATAAAAGAAAAAATTTACTTCGCTGTTTAAGTGATGACTAAGATAATAATAATTTCTGGTAACTAGACTATACAGTGAAATATTAGTTAGACTAGTTACTTATGTCATGGGAATATTTGATTTAAAAAGCATCACGTTTTTATTTCAACACAAAATTCGTGTATTTGCTATACGCCATCTAACCCATCCCCACCAAAATGATGGACGCCCTCTACTAGGTAACAAACATTTGTACGCTTGTGGCCATTCGATTGGTCATTGGTTTTACGACACGTCGACCGTTGAGTCATATAGCGTCGCCAATCTCTCACGCCGATTGGTCGCGGGCGAAGAGTAGCGACAGGTGAGATTCGAACCCACGATATTTCGATTGTGAGACGAGCATCTCAACCCTAGACCACTCGTCCCCTACTTCTCCCTTCACAGACCATGCATAGTATCTGGCATCTAGGTATCTAGGCAGGCACCCAGATCTCTAAACAGACATCCAGGCATGCACCCAGGCATTATGGCAGGCACCCATGTATCTATCCTGAACAGTATCTGAATGCATGTCTGCAGTGTTTAATTATACATTATAATTTGAGAAAAAATAGTTTCCATACAGCATGTTTGGATTCCCATTGTGAAATTGTGAAAAGTGGGCATAATCCAATAGCATTCCAGCTAGCTTGGGTATGAGGAAAAAAACGAAGAGATGTCCAGTTGGCATTCGCCATACAAAAGCCATAGGCATTTTCGTTTGTTATACATATAAATTTCGTCCGAATTCTTGCTGGGGCTGTTTTTATGAACCAGGGTTCCATTGGAAAGCAGAGCTTGTCGCGTGAACCCTGGCCCAACCACCCAATCAAGGAAGTCCGATTCAACGGCAGAATTTTGAACGTGAGTTTAACGTGCCGTCAATGCACCGACACGGCCGCCCCGGTAGCTCGCCCCCGGCCTGATCGGGCCAGTTGCCAGCTGACCCTCCCAGCCGGGGGCTAAATGCGAGCGCGCGAAGCGACTCGAACCCTGTCTTGCCAGGACAGGGGAGACTCGTGCAGGCCGACGCTCCAACCAACTGAGCTACCAGGGAGGCTACCAGATTCACTTTTCATATGTTGATCTGTTGATAGCAATGAAGATATTGTAGCTGTATCTCAAGTGCAACCAGGTGTAAGGGATCGAAGTCGATCATACACGAATGATCAGAAATATTTACATATATCACACTCCAGAATGGCTCAATTTTGTCATGCATGGACCAATGTGTGTATACTGTTTCCTAAATAGGAAAACCAACCTATAATAATACCTCGTAATAAAATACACATGGCACATCCATAACTTCCACACAAGCCTGCTCAAATTGGAAATAGCCAGCTTTGGCAGGTGGGTACAATATGTAGCTATATGTGGCTAAGGTTGCCCAATGGGTGCTACTATGCATGTATTGTTTGTTTAACCTTCATCCCTCAGATGTTTGGTCGTCCATAATTTGGCAATGTGTCTAGGAGATCTGTACTCGCACACCTGGTGTCACATGCTAAACAGCTTCATGGAAGCAAACCATTTCAGGCTTCATACGTCAAGCCAGGTAGTGGCCAGATAGTGCCAGGATTATGGGCAGGGGTGTCTTTGGAATAATTAATTGCTTGAGTATAAACTTCTTGGAGGTTTAGACATTCGGAACAACCACGGACAACACCATGTGGCAAGTAACAGACAAAGCCATTTGCAATCAGAACATATACCTTCCGCAGAAGTTGGGTTAGTGCCTGAAGACGAATTGTCCGGTAATATTTCCACCACTTCTTGCTTAACTTTGAAGTCAGGGGGATCGTCTGCAAAACAAGGCGCGTGGTTAATGTTCCAGATCCCGTCACCAACACGTCAACAATGTGACACGTCAACTTCGCTTGCAGAACAATACATGGAGGGCCAGCTGAGGCACACCTCGAGGGGCTTCAGAAACTTCAGCATGCATTTCCTGCTTACGCCACGCGGAAGTCTGCCCGTCACCACTATTAGCCTTTGGCAGCGTACAGTTAACGTCAAAGTTATATTTATACTCATCCAGTACATCCAGCGTTTACAACATCACCGCGAACCGTACGACACGAAAGGCCGACCCACGGCTTCGCTACGGAGCTGACGTTAATTGTCTCAAGAACTACGATATTCATTGGCAGGGAAATTCCGGCGAACAGTTGCGTTCCGTAAAAAGCGCATCTTGAAAATACTTGCGACCTTCAATTCGGATGCATGATGCGAATCCGAATCGAAATCATGATGCCGGTCAGAAGAAGTCTAGTTGTTTTGCTTTTCCGACATTGCGAACACTTTATTCATAACCAATCCAGTCGAAGAAATTGCATGACGTGAAGAACATTCACATCTGTAAAAAAAACCTTCCATGTAATCTTACCTGGAAGTATATACATAGGCGTACTCGAAGACTCCATCACATGGCTACATGTTTCTTCTTTCAAGGAAGCTGAAAATACAAGGTAGAAAGTAGCGTAAATTACGCTACAAATTGCAACAACTTCGAAGGTAGCATAGCTATTTTGAACATGCCTAAGTTTTCAAGAAGGGGAAATCAAATACATTGAACAGTCTAGGTAGAACAGAGACAGAAAGGTATACATCATGACGGGCTGAAGTGACAAGGGCGCACAATAGTATCACAAAACAGGCGCAAGAGACACGAAACTCACAATCCACCAGTACAAGTTGTAGGAGACCAAAATCCTGACAATGCACAGTAGCCACAGCATATTTCATACTGTGAATGATGACAACGTCACACCTGACCTTCTACCTCCAGGAAAAGCTCGGCTAAAACTATGGGCGTCAAGTGAAATGGTAACTTAGGCACACATTCTGTATCCGATTGCCGTCAGCATGACGTAAATATCACCACTCATTGACATTATTCAGCAGTAACTTATAGAAAAAAAACATCCATGCGGCAGGTTGCAAAGCGGGAAACTTCCTTCGAAACAATTTGCATTCCACAGCAGCATAACCGAAATGACAAGGACATACTTACTGGTGCAAACTGTTTTCTTACTGAACCTTGAGCATGTTCCCTTGAATGGATGCATGTACACCATTCAGTGAATTGTGGTAGTAAAATCTCCACTCAACTTGGTTCCTTGAAAATAAAAGCACAACTCCTTCGAGAAACTGTTCCTGGTATGAAATTATATGAGGAACTATGAGAGAACAACCATGTGTGGGAAACAAAAGACAAAGCCTAGCGTTAGTTACTTAGCTATAGGGGCTTTAGGGCGAATCGACTTCGACAAAGCCTAGATTTGGGAAGCCATACCATATTCAGAAGCTTGGTTGAGGTTGTGTTAAGACAAGATTCCCACTGCAAAATCAACCTCTGCTTTGACCTTAATGTTGAGATGATCACGTTAAAAAAGTGACTGCTCCAGGATCATGAAAATAACAGCGGTGAAATACGAGAGAAAATTTATGCGAGTCTCATTTGCCCGAAATATTAGCAGGAGGTGGAAACCAACAACACATCAGCCGTCGCCTAGCAGTATTTACAGCCTCTCACATGAGATGGTTGATCGCATCCCATTCGATGCTAACCCAAATCAAGACAAAGGCATAGAACATAAATGATGAATGTGCATGATAAGGCCAACCGATTCATCTTTAGATGAATCGGCAACCCTCCTGGACAAGACAAAGAGGAGAAATTCAGCGAAGGCCAGCATCAACAGCTTCAGCCAGATAGTACAACAAATGTGTTTCAGATATAGCATGACATATGCACCGGAATAGGACAGATTATACAATTTCAATTAAACACTTAGACCACTTGGTTGGTGTGACAGCAAAGTTGTCAACTCAAGAACTTGCAGTTTGCACCAGTCGTTATAGATCAGGTAAATACAGTAAACGTTTATCAACATGCATTGGCTCATCGTACTACAGATAGCATTCCCCTGCCTAATAATTGGATCAACTTCACTTCAGGAACACCTTATCGGCTTAGGAGCACAATGCACCCACAAAATCGTAGGTATTATGATTTCATTTCCAGAAAGACTTCGTCACCATGAACGTCAGGGAAGCTTGGGTGTTGTTATATATGCTGTTGAACGAGCCGCCTCCAATAATTTCAACATTCAACAAGAGTCCCATGGAATGTGCCTCCCTTTGAACCACATGGGCGCGGCCACTGCCAACATGCATTGTGCCCACACACCCCACCCCTCCCAAATAATTTTCAGAAATAAATACTATTGAAAGCAGGGCAATGCATTCCGGACTCAACCTTGATGCAGAGACATAAGATGTTACCTGGAGGTATGTACTTTGAAGCTCTCCAAACTCGACTGCTGTTTTCCATCACAAGACTGGTATGTCTTTGACATGGAAGCTGAAAATAAGATAGGTATGATCCACAGTAGAGAAAAACGTTCCCCTCATCACCTTTCAGTTCAATAAATCATCAAAATCATTCAGATAACATCACAAAAACCAGAGAAACATATTTTTGTCAATGCAGAAAACATGTTACTTCCCCTACCTATAGGAAAATATGGGAAGTGTACAGAAGAAGGCATTTTGGGTGGGATAATACACCACGAAAACTAATGTACAAGTACAATAAAGAACAGACCAACCTAATCTACTAATGTTGGATCGCTTAAAACTTACTGATGTTGGATCGCCAGAAATCTACTAATATTTGATCGCATAAGACCTACTGATGTTGGACCGCGTACTGCCCACTGAGCCAAAGACACACATCAGAATTGCACAATGCTACGATAATATCACAGAAAACACATGACTAGATCATTTCTATGCAACCAATATCATTTGATTGCCAAAATTACACGATAAAAATGCTTCCGATCATCAAACGGAACATTGATTGTTGGTTGGTTTATTGGTTTTACGACACGTCGACAGTTGAGTCACGTAGCGTTGCCAATCTCTCACGCCGATTGGTCGCGGGCGAAGAGTAGCGACAGGTGAGACTCGAACCCACAACCTTTCGATTGTGAGACCAGAATCTTGCCCGTAGACCACTCGTCCCCACGGAACATTGAATGCCCCTTCCAAGTCCAAGAGAGAAACACACAAATCCATGTGACATACCAACAAAAGAACGGAACAAATCAACAAGGAAGGAGCTGGCTGAAGGAAGTGTGCGTGTCGAACGCTATCGGTGATTGAATTACGTGGAGGTGCTGACAAAGGACGTGGAGAACTTAAGGGAGCAACAGTGGGGACCATTATGGGTAATATTAATCAAGTAGGTCAGGTACAGGATGAGGAGTTCCAGCAAAGAACATAGCAGTAGTGGGACCCAGGATGGAAGTGGACAGTGGAAGGTGACTAAACATAGGAGCACTAGGATAGCTTTCATAAAAGTGTATTATATCGTGGAGCTGCATAATAGGTTTGCGATAGCAGGAGAATAATGCAAGTAAAGATGTAGGTGGGAGTGAGCAGGTAGTTAAAGCTAGTCAGTGGGATGTTTTTTGCTAGGGGCTCGAGGGTCAGGTATACCAGCAGTTCATTTTGTAGTAGGAACCGAGACAGGTGGACCAGAGCCCGGTACCCAGGGGACCAAGTGAAGGATGTTGGGGATAGCCTGGAAAGGGCTACACAGGGAAGAGCTCAGGGAGCAAACGCAGTTGTGCGCGTGGGTGTTCGCACGCACTCCGGAGGGCCTCTCACGTAACGCGTACTGAAGGGGGGGGGGGGTCGGATTCGCCCACTTCGAAAGATCTCTGAAATTGCTGAAGCTAGTGGCACATAATTTGCAGGTCAGGTTGCGGCTGTAGTGAACTCGCTGCAGAATAAAGGCGACCAGGCCACCGGTCGGTCGAATTTGCACCCCTGCAGTTTCTATATTTACCAACGGATTGCAGCAATTACTTTTGCATAGAATGCACGAATCAATAAATATTCACGAATTCCAACGTTTCCATCCCAGGACCACTACCGGCTTTTGAGGTATGGTGCAAAAACAGGAGGGGTGGGCGGAGTCCGCTCCTCATCCGGTACGCGTATAAAAAAAGGTACGCAGAGACGGAACAGAGGAAACTAGAAGAGATCGCAGTTTAGGGGCGCATCGACTGCATAGGTCATATAGCGAGAAGATATCTATAGGTACTAGAATATTCATTCTTCCAAGGGTAAGTGAAAGCAATTCGTGGCAGTCTCAGCTCCTAGGAACAACAATATGGTGGCCAAGCTTTGCATGGAGAATAGGGTGAAGTTTTCGATGTCTGGAGATAGTTTTGGGGAGGACAGACACACATGCACCATATGCATTCCACCCGAGCACCGCGAGGGTGAAATTTCCAAGCAACGAATACGACGAGGTTCTGCGTAGGTGTTACATGCAGGGAAACACATCACAGGGGATGAAGCTGATCAAGATGGAAGTATTTGAAGTAAGGAAAGAATGCCTTATGTTCTTGATGTAAATGCCAGCAGTGTTAGGAACAATACTGGGGAACTGCATGCATAAATGTTTATCTGACAAGCAAGATTTGGGGTGGATAACTGAAGGCTGGGTTAATGAAAGCATTCTTGGAGATAGCTTCTAGGAATTTGAATTGGTAGGTTACAGCATGCAGTCTCATCAAAGAAGGTCAAGGATAGGAAGTGGGATAGTCTTGTATGTGAGGCAAGGTATGACATGATATGCGGTAGGGCATGGTGTCTGTAGCGGGGAAATATAACCCTTATGGTTAGATATCATACTTATAAGTATAATTAGGTTATGGATTTGGGCTAAGGTTAAGGATACTATTACTACTTGTATGCAAAGTTAATGATACTACCAGAGGCCACCAAATCAGAACGAAAACACTGATAGGTTGATGCAGGAGAAGATGAGTACAGTGTATGATATGACTGCATTGTTCGGCGACTTCAACATAGTCCGGTTCGGAACCAGAACCAGAAGCGTAACAACATTCGGAAAATATACAAGAGCATGAAGGTTAATTTTGGGGGAAATGTGTTCTGGTGCTTTCTGGTGTCATTTCAATGAAGTTGACATATAGTTATCGTGGAAATGACAGCCTTTCAAGATAAGGCAATACATGCTTAAAGTGTCTATATCTGCTGCCAAGAGGCACTGGCACCTCTCTCCCTCATTAGCACCCAAAAATACACTACATGAAACGATACATTTTATCTTTTCACTACTCAAAATTATAATTTTTGGGCATGCTTTGTGCACCTCCAGCTTTCTCATTTCCATCACGTTTCTTTTTGGAGGGGCACCCTACCCCTGCAGAAAATCCTGGCAGTTCCACTGGTTACATTTAAAATATGTTAGTCATTTTACTAATCAATGAACATCAAATTGTTACAAACAGGAGTGAAACACATGAGACTGCACAAAAACGTGTTTATATGCCAATGTATGCTATGCACTCTCCCTCAAGAAAATATAGGAAAAGTGTGGAAGAAAAGGGTGGTTGGGTGTGGATGGATGGGGTAATATGTAATGGAGAATGCAAACTTACAAACACAACTTAACCTAACCTAACCTAACCCTGAGTATGTTTATGGCAATGTTTGATCACATACAACCTACTGATACTGCATCAGGTAAAACACATTGATGCAGGATCACCTAAAACCTACAGATGTTGGATCACCGAAAACCTATGGATCCTACCTGCTGGATCGCTTAAAACTGAGGAATGCTGGACCGCCTAAAACACATGGATGTTTCATCATCTAAAGTCCGTGGATGTTGGTTAACTTAAAATCTACTGGTGCCAGGTAGTCCAAAACCTATGCACCCAAAATATTGGAAGCGGTTAATGAGATACTAGGCAACTTGATCACAACTCACCAAATGTGGTCGCACACAGTGATCATGAAGGGAATACAAAACATTGATGTCATTCTTATATACATTTATAAAAACACTGCAACAGAATACAGACTAGAACCAAGGTAACCTATTGTGCTTTAAGGTGTTCATGCGACAAGCTTCACACACATTTTACTGCCATAAAACAAACAAATGATGAAATTTGATTGTTAGGTGAGAGTATGCTTTTTTGTAAGTTGGTAAATTTGCATTTCAAAAATGACATCAGAAAAGCATTATTCTCTCAAAAGAAGGCTAGTTTTCGTTGAGCTAGATTTTTAGGTGGAAAATTAAGAACAACAAAGATTGCTTGATGTTATCCCATTTATTTTGTGGATTTTTCTTCAAAGGGAGGTTTGGCTGTGTTATGATCTAATGTTATATTCTATATCCCCCTGCCATATTCTAACTTGTATAGTCCACTGATCAGTCCAGGAGAATTGTCCTTCATTTGTTCTGCCCCCAAACCTATTGTGACTCAACCATCACCTTCACATATTAAGCCCTCAAAAGTCCCAAAAACCTACACGAATGGGCAGTCATATATACCTCTACTGATTACCCAAATTAATCCATTTTGCAAACCTCAAACAAACCACATTTCACCAACATAGTCATTTAGGATCAATCAGAAAGAACTACCTTGTTCAATTGAGCAGCTTAATATTAGTTGTCATTGAAGTTTGGCAAGTCCATTCCATAGACGAAGGTTCATATATCAGAGTTTACCCCATGACAAACCAGACAATGCATCACACACATGCATATGAGCAGTAGCATGAAGAGCACAGGTGTCTTCACTGTTGGGGGATAGTGGTGTGAGCACTGGGAGCAGTTCCTCCTGCAACCTCTAAACAATGTATAGGAGCAAAATGATCAAACCTGGTCAATGCAGCATCAAACTCAAATGCTAACGGCTAAGCTTTATAGTCTGACATGACCATGCTGAAGGGATACTCCCATGCATACCACACCAGCAGGAAAAACGACATTCCCCCCCTGACCAATGCCAGCACTGCCCTATTGCAATTGACTATTATCTCCAGGCAAGCAAATCAACTGTACCTAGCAATACCACACTGAAAAGGTTTTGGTACAGAGGGAATCATCCAAGGAATTTCATTTATACATATATGATGACACTAGAAAATCGGCAGAACATCCCTGAGGCCATTGAGGGATATGAACTGGTGAACACAGAAGTGATTGTCACAAAATGGCCCAATATATTTTCTGGGGAATTTTCCTCAGTATATTGTACAGATAGCCTACCCAGCCCCACACCAAATTACTGCAAACAGCACTGCAAAGCATTGAGAATACAGAAGCTGATGTGCTCAGAATGTTGTGTTAGGTGGATGGATTCCACAGCATGGGTTCTGATGGGATCCACCCTCAATTGCTTGCAACTTGTTGTGTGGAGCTTGTAAAACCACTTTCCATCATTTTTAGATCATGCCTCACTACTGGAAACATCTTAACTGTTGGAATAACTTGCAAGTTATGTCAATCTTTAGAAAGGGTTGAAGGTATGATGAACTCAATTATTGACCAGGGAGTCTGACTTCTGTACTATGCAGAAATCCAGAATGCTTAATTGTTGAGAAGCTGACAGCATATTTAGAGGACCATCACTTGCTGGATAAAGGTTAATTTGGCCTTGGAGGCTCCATACCTCCAATGAGACAGGCAAAATTGGCCTTGGAGTATGCTCCATAGAGGGTCAGCTATTGTTGATATACAAGACTCTCTACCTGGCTAGATGAGGGCTATGTGGTGGATGTAATTGTCTTTTAATTTTCAAAGCCACTTGATGCTAATCATGCTCTCCTACTAACAGAACTGAGAACCCTCTGAATTTCAGAGATAATCTTCATTTGGATTCAGAAGTGGGTACATTTTTGATAAAATGTCTTTTTTGGAATTTTGGGAAAACATTTTCAAGATAAGATGTTTATGAACATGACTAAGAGGATGTCACCACTCATTTTCGGTGCTGATGCTTACTTTTCAATTTGGATGATGAAGTCACATTGGTATGGTGTAATGACATCATAGGTATGGCACTGAGGCTTTGACTGGTTAATGCTACAAATGGTTCACATACCTTAATGAGATGGTCAAAGTATGTTAACCTAAACTAACCTAACCTAACCAAGCCTAACCTAACCTGCTTACCTCTTGGTTTATCACAGCCATAGTTTATATAATGTGCCATGAGGTTAGGCTGACTGACTAATCCTACAAATGGTTCACATACCTTAATGAGATGGTCAAAGTAGCTTAACCTAACCTAACGTGTTTACCTGTTGGTTTATCGTAGCTATAATTTATATAATGCACCATGAGGTTAGGTTAGGTAGCTAGTTTGACCATCTCATTAAGGTATGGAACCTGGGCGCTGTATGACCAACGCAGTCGATGCGCCCTTAAGCCCAAATAACCAACTAAGGTATGGAACCATTTGTAGCATTAGCCAGTTGAAGCCTCAGTGCCATACCTATGACATCATCACACCATACCGATGTGATGTCTGATGCGATGTGATCCATACTGATGTGATGTGATCATTCAAATTGAAAAGTAAGCATCAGCACCAAAAATGAGTGGTTGCATCTTCTTAGTCACATTCATAAACATCATATTCTGAAAAGGAAAACAAATTCCTAAAAATCCCAAAACACCTGGGAAATGAAGGTGAAGTACCTACCTTCCAGCAAGCCAAAGGAAGTTCCACATCAGGTACCCAGGGGCTCTGTACTACCTATGTAGGTGCTGTTATGAATTATTTTGTTTAATTATGAATCGCATGGCATATACTCAGAGTTCCAGGTTTTTGCAGATAACCTAATGATATATATCAAACTGAAGTAAAAATATATCACAGACATGCTGGCTGGCATTTTACAGGCCCAGAAAGGTGTAGATACGCTGGTTCGGACGGTAATCTTCAAGTATTACCCCTCACACTTTCTTTATATCAACAATGCATCCGAGTCACCGTCAGCTGACTGCCAGTCAGCTGTTGGTGACGTCACCCAAACATACAGAAACAACACTTCCATACGACTGCACTGAATGACCCCAGAGCATCACCAGGAATATTTATAAGGGGTCTAACTGAACTGAACCTAACCTGACCTAACCTAATAATAACCAAACCAAACCTAACCTAACCTAACAATAACCAAACGTAACCTAACCTAACCCTAATAAATATTCCCGGTGACGCCCTTGGTTCATTCAGTGCACCCAAATGGGGGTGTCTTGATACGTTTGAGTAACATCACCAACAGCTGACTGACAGTCAGCTGACACTAGTCGGTTTTACAGCGGAACTTTGCTCCCAGGTCACGTGGTCTCAAGAACAAGATAGAGGGAGAAGACCCGCCATAGTAATCTGCATAAATTAAAAGCGACCAGCAAATATAATTATCACATCAGTTTTGATAACGAAATAGGTTTTACTATTGACGCTGCTGAAATAAGTAGAATTAAACTTACGAATATCAGCAAATTGCAATACACTTTCTAATTTATGTCGAGACTGCACTCAGCTCTACAGCATCTGGCAGCGGACGGATGACTGCCAGATGACAAATTGGCGCTGTGGTTAAATTAGCGAAGGATGCGGTTATAAACCAACTTCCTGAGCAACGGTATAGAAAATGATAACAAAAGTACACTTAACCGATATCAACCAAGTTTATATATCCATACCTGATACTGCCGACATGCACACGCCGCACAACTAATAAATATTCACAACACACCCCACGAGTAGGACGCTCGTGCACCGACTGATTTGTTGCCTGCCGCGTACTGGGATATAGGTTTCGGAATATAAAATGGTTTATGGAAAATTATCCTAAAACAATCAGTCTAAAATCGTTTTATTCTCACCACCAAGAAACAAGTTTTGTAAATGAAAAAGCTGAGAAAATTGAGTGAAATCAATTCTTGTTAATAATAAATGTTCTTCGATGTGCTTTTTTAGTTCATGTCTGGAATGTTTAGTTGAAGCAAGGAATGACTTGGAAGGATGAAAAGTGACTAGACGGGAGAGCAAATTGCCGCTGTAAAACCGACTAATGGCTTGGATACATAGTTGAGTTAAAGTAAGTCTGAGGGGTAATACTTGAAGAATACCGGTTCGGACTCCCATGTCATGGGGACTAGCATCTAGCAATGAACAACAACAGTGCTGTTCTTAAAGTACACCACTGCTCATATGACTGGAATCATCTATGCATGAATATGAACATGATGTGATAATATGAAGGCATGATAATATGAATAATCTTGGCCCTTACGCACATTATTACCTGGATGGAATTCAGATACACTTTGTGGAGATGCATAGGCATCACAGTAGACATAAACTTGCGTTTCCATCAACACATTACTGGTATTGCACGAGAAGGTGGAAGTATTTCCAGCAACCTAGTAAGTCCTACCTTAAGTCATTCTCCTCAATTTATGAAAATCCTTGTACACTACTCATATCAGGAGGCCTCTTAGGATTTTACTCGGCCCTAGCCCCCCACCAAAGTGAATTGGCAGCGCGACGTCACAGCGTAATGAAGGTTTCCCTTCACATCTTTATCGTAATGGAGGGAAGTCACTTTTTGGCGAAATCAATCGCCACAATGAAACGTTTTTAGTTAAAAGCTTTCCTTATTTGAAACTACTTGCCTATAAATATGTCACATTTATTCTGAAATATAATCTTGCCAGTCCCACAGCACCTACGAAATAAATATGGTATGGGAAGAGCAGAAAATGGAGGGAGTAACTGGATACTACTCAATCACAGGTATGGGATTGCGCTAAGGAATTTGGGGATGTAACTTTGGGAGGCGCCTACATGTTGTCAGGTCAGAGGGCAAGACACATAGCCCGACGAATTCATCAAGGGGGACGATCGTCTCCTTCCCCGGCTTTACCCGGTGTGCGTACATCAATAGGCGTCAAGGGCGGGAACAGGGTGGGAGGGGGAGGGGGAAATGAGAGCATGTGCCCCCATGAAAACTGGCACCACTCTGGTCGGGAAAAGATGCCCCTCCTGGAAGGCTTGAGTGCGACCCCATCGAATGTTTCAGCCGTAGGTGCCCCCATGAGAGAAAAAGAGGCTCTTCCAGTGTGATGGAATGCACTGTGCTCTAACTTTTCAGCCGGATGCGACTCTTGTAAGGAAATGGAGTGCCTTCGCGGTGCTCAAGTACACCACCTACTTTTTAATCCAGATGTGCCCGTCTGAGAGCAAATGTAATCCTCTAGCGTGCTCGAGTGCACCCGTCCCCCGCACGAATTTTTCAGCCAAAGGCACACGTCCGAAGTAATTGCACCGCTCCCGAGACAATGTGTCCCCATGACAATGCCTGGATCCGCCCCTGATAGGCGCAATGCTAAATGCAATTGGAGAACATGGTTTCTCCGGGGCCCTCGACTCCTTAAGAAGGAGATACGTTTTCCCAGTATTCTGAGCTGGCTAATGGCCTGCGGGAGAAAAAGTGCTCCTTTGAGAGGAAAAAGCACCCTAAGGTATGCTCAAGTGTTCTTGAAGCTCCTCCCCGCTCCTCGGATTTATCATATGAATGGACACTGATTTCGCCCCTCCCAGGAAATGTGCCCCCATAACATTTATAGATCCGCCCGTGACATGTATGTTGCCTCGTCGCCCCCAGCCACCGCGGAGGCAGCTATTGGGGATAACTAAAGAAGTAGACAATCAAAGCAGGATGGATGTCTTGTACCTTTAACAAAGCCTTTGAGAAGGTTTCACACAATCGTTTAATTCAGAAACTGGATGACGAATGGAATTGATGGGAAGATTCTAGGTTGTTGTTGAATGGCTGTTATTCAAGAGGAGAGAGATTCAGGTGTGTTAGATTCAAACGATCTGAAAGCTGAAAAACAATGTGTCTCAGCTAGAAATAGGGCAATCAGAATGCTGGGAATCATTAATAGGAGTGCGATGGATGAATGCAATGGAAAGAACTGATGAGAATATCTTACTTGGCCTATGTGCAACCCCACATAGAATACTCTGTACAGGCATGGAGCCCTGATTTATGAAGATACATGGATATGCCACAAAGAGTACAGTGCACAGCCACTAAACTCACTGGTGGACTAGGTAACTTAGAATGTGGGGAAAGACTTATGACACTTCACATTAGATATGGACTCACTAAAGCATAGAAGAAAAAAGGGTGATGTGATTGAAAAGTCATTGTTTTTTAGTTCTAAGTAGTGGTGGATGTGGTCACTGGCGGATCTAGCCGACCGGTTTGGGGGGGGGGCAACTTTCGGTTTTCGGCGTCAGCCCATCCCCTCCCCCTCCCCCAGTGGCGTACCTAAGAATTACAACAGGGGAGGGTCGAACGGATTTGGAGGGTGACCCTTTACCCACTATTTTTTTTTAAAGCACCGGATTTCGACCACTATTTGGCAAAGGGGAACATTTAAAAAAATAAAATTAAGTAAAAAAATAAAATAATAATTGACAACATAATTTCCTGTGTAGGGGCCCCAGCCTACCTCCAACGTTTCTATGTTACCGGATTTTTGTTCTTGTTTACCAAAACGTTCACGTTCTCGTTGAACATCTTGTACCACGTCAACGTTGGTGCACGTGTACACACTGGCGGATCCGATCTTGTCAACTCTTGGTGTAAGCAGAACTTACAGCATGGAACCCTCGGTGTGTGACAGAATCTACTATGCTACCATACTGCCTTCCAAACAATTATGTATTTTTTTTTAAATTTAAAATTGGAGATTCTTTCATCCAGACGGTATTTTTTAACCACGACAAAGGTTACTGCATTTTAATTTAGTTGACTTATGTTGGTTTCGGGGGGCCAAAAGACACTATGGCCCCCCTTTTAAGCGCTTCGGGGGGGGGGGGCATGGCCGGAATGGCCCCTCCCTGGATCCGCCAGTGGATGTGGTAAGATTGAGATGTATTTAGGAGATTTTGGAAGCAGGTGTGCACTGCACTGGCCCCTTTAAGCAGGCATGTATAAAGTCTGAAAATTTTTGGTATGGCACTAAAGCCACATGTTACGTGTGATGTAGTAAATAGGGATGAACAGGTAAGGTAGATATACATTGATGAGTGTGTGGGATGTTGGTGGATGGATTCTTTGGAATTAGGGATGTGGTATTGGTTGGGGTTACGAGTGTCTTTTTGCTAGGGTTATGGAATCTTCCCTTTAGACTTAAACTGGATGGGCCCCTTTGACTCTTATTAAGTCTGATCCCTTTATGACTTGATGACTGTAATGCAGAGAGCTATATGTCAAAGCTTTGAGTAGTATGAATGCTTTGACTGAACATGCAATGGAATATATCGTAGTAGCCACCACCTACTATTTACCACTTCCGAAGCAATCTGCACCATGGTAAATACGGCCGTTATACCCAATCATATTTTTTAAGGAGAGAGACAGGCAATGAGCAACTGAAAACATATTCCTGCTCTTACATACATACATACATACATACATATATTTCGTGATTCACAGGAGGCAAAGGCCTGTTTAAACCTATATCATCGCGTCTCCGGCTTAGGATTGAATATGTAATTTAACTTAATAGGATTTAGCCACTAGATGAATCAGGATCTATATTAATCAGGTTTTAATAGGCAACTGCCCTTGATAACGATTAAATGTTGCCATTATGTTCTCCATCCAGGTAGAACATACATAGGACCTTCAAGCGATTAATAGGCTACCGAAAAGAACTTCACATTGTATATTGAATGTCCGAAGGCAGTCCGCTCCAATGTCACAATCTGTGTAATGCTGTTGGTGTGATCGGAGACCTGACTCCCGACCTACGTGTGTTTCGCTGTGTCTTGCCCTCAGAAATTAACTTGAATAATATATATATATATATATATATATAGTTCACCATCACGCATGTACGTGGGTAGGCCCATAGATTGTAAGGTACCTTTGTTCGATTATATATGCGATGCCGATGCCCCCCCCCCCGCCATCATTTTCATACTACAACACCTATGGCATGGACCTCAACCCGCTAGACTGTAGGAGCTTTAACGCTCAAAAACAACCACTTAAAGCCTTCTGCCAAAAAGACGGCATCACCCTGTCGCCTCTATCGCTTCTGGGTGACAAGCACCCAGAACTCCTTCAATTGCCATTTGAATATCTGCACGCCACCGAACTAGCAGGAGCACTGTAGCACCACACCACCAACACTCATTTTCACTTCAACACACAATGCACGACCGCGAAACACTCGTAGTTTTTTTGAACACGTAAATCTTCAACCACAAATGGCGTCGGGTGTACACGAGCCCATCCACATTTCAATTATAAATCAATGGTTACCTAGCGATGCTGTCGGACGTAGGTGAGCGGACTTGCTTTAGGAACAGAATAGGATGATGTGAAACGACTACCCAGAGCAGCCATCGGACGCAGGTGAGCCGAACTAACTTGCAACTCAAAACGTAACACGGCTACCCAGAGGAACGGCGGATGTAGATGAGCCGAATTGCCACTGACAACCCTGGATGAGATGCTTAGACTAACCCGCTACTAACAACTAATTATCGGCGACAGGCGTGATTAGGGATAAAAAAACCTTTCGGTGGTCGCCGACGAGATACAATTCTGGGAAATTGGTCGCCGATCAGGTGTGGGTCCAATAGTGTGTGGGGGGGGGGGCGGCCGTCCATCGGGATTCGATAACATCAAATTTCCGAAACGTGCTTTTTCGTGATTGCCAATTTTTAAGATTTGTCTGCATTCCAGCCTTTCATCGATTTTTCCTTAGCAATAGGTGTCGCTTGGCGCCCTGAATACATTTTCCGCACCAATAGTGTCCTCGTGCCCACTGGCGGATCCAGGGGGGGGGGCATTCCGGCCATGGACACCCCCCCAAGCGCTTCAAACGGGGGCCATAGTGTCTTTTGGCGCCCCAAAACCAATAAAAGTAAACTAAATTAAAATGCAGTAACCTTTGCTGAGGTTAAAAAATAGCTTTCCGGGTGAAATAATCTCCAATTTTAAAGGTATTTTGTTATGATTGTTTGGAAGCCCAATATGGTAGCATAGTAGATTCTGCCGCATCGAGGGATCTATGCTGTTGAAGTACTGCTTGCAGCAAGAGATGACGAAATCAGCAGTTTCATTATTCCTTCGTCAGATAGGTTCATGAAGTGTGTTTAGCCAGTAACGGGCAAGCGGACCCAGTGAGCCAGATTTCGAAAGCGGAATTGGAACAGGATGTTTTGTGCGAGTGACCAGTTGAGCCCAGTTGAGCATCATGCTTCGTATGTCGGTGTTGGGGTTGCTAAGATGAAGAGACAGGCTACATTCACTAGCGGATCCAGGAAGGGGCCATTACGGTCATGGCTCCCCCGAAGCGCTTAAAAGGGGGATTCTTTCATCGTCTTTCATCGTCTGGATGAAAGAATCTCCAATTTTAAAGGTATTTTTTATAATTGTTTGGAAGCCAATATGGTAGCATAGTACATTCTGACACGCATCGAGGGTTCTATGCTGTTCAAGTTCTGCTTACAGCAAGAGTGTCTTTTGGCTCCCCGAAACCAACAGAAGTAAACTGAATGAAAATGCAGTAACCTTTGCCGAGGTTAAAAATATCGTCTGGATGAAAGAATCTCCAATTTTAAAGGTATTTTTTATAATTGTTTGGAAGCCAATATGGTAGCATAGTACATTCTGACACGCATCGAGGGTTCTATGCTGTTCAAGTTCTGCTTACAGCAAGAGTTGACAAAATCGGATCCGCCAGTGTGTACACGTGCACGAACGTTGACGTGGGACAAGACGTTGAACGGGAACGTTTTGGTAAACAAGAACAAAAATCCCGTAACTTAGAAGCGGTGGAGGTAGGCTGGGGCCCCTACACAGGAAATTATGTTGTCATTAATTATTATTGTAAAAAATGGGTCCATTTGACAAATAGTGGTATAAATCCGATGCTTTTAACCAAAAATAGTGGGAGAATGGGCACGCTCCAAATCCCTTCGACCCCTCCTCTGATGCAATTCCTAAGTACGCCACTGGGGGGGGGGGGGGGGCTGACGCCGAAAACCGAAAGTTGCCCCCCCCCAAACCGGTCGGCTACATCCGCCAGTGGTCGTGCCGATAGGAACTTCTAAATCCTTCGCCGTCGCATGCAGGGAAGAGACTGAGAGACTGTGTCTAAATCATTTTTTCATCGACTGTGCAGATGAAAAAAGTCGTTCGGAGACAGTGGAGGATGAACAAAATTTGCATGAAGATAGCTAAGGAGGCCACAATCTAGGGTTTGGCACCTAAAGATGAAAAATCCCAAGCAATATTTGGCAACCTGACATCAATTGCTCGGAATCTTCCACCGTGTATATAAGAGATGAAATGTCGAGTCCCGTATGAATACTTAAAATTCCCATTAAGTGTTAGCTTACATCATGTTGCACACAAAACAACGAAAATGTATTTATTGCTGACAGGTACAATACTTTTTCACGTGGATAGTAGTAACCAAACGAACTAGGAGGCATAAACCCCTTTGTTTAGGATCTTCTTAAGCACATTTCTCAGCTGGGTAGATTTTGTGGAAGAAACATGAAAACACGCTGATATGGATGGTATCCTGGTCCAAATGAATGTCGGTGATGCACTTCTAAATAAGAGTACTTTAGGACAAATCATTTTTCTGGACAATGCAAGATGAGGCACAACTGATATAACATTTTACACCATTACCTATCAGTTTTAGCCGCGGCAGTGGCCGCCTGACAGCCACGGCAGTGGGCGTCTCAGTCAGCGGTTTCCTCACAGCCATGACAGCGGCCGCCTCACAGCCATGACAACGACCGCCTCAGTCCTGACAACGGCCGCCTCACAGTCGTGACAGCGGCCGCCTCACAGTCGCAGCGTGGCCGCCTCACAACCGTGACAGCGACCGCCTCACAGTCGCAGCGTGGCCGCCTCACAGCCGTGACAGCGACCGCCTCACAGCCACAGCAGAGGCCGCCTCACAGCCAGAGCAAAGGCCACTTCACAGCCGTGACAGTGGCCGCCTCACAGCCCCAGCAGAAGCCACCTCACAGCCCCAGCAGAGGCCGCCTCACAGTCGTAACAGCGGCCGCTTCACAGTCGTGACAGCGGACGCCTCACAGGCGGAGCAGCGGCCGCCTCACAGCCGTAACAGCGGACGCCTCACAGGCGGGGCAGTGGCCGCCTCACAGGTACGACAGTGCCCGAATCAAGTAGTCATCACAAGCATTACAAGTCACTACTACTTCGCCATATCTCTAAAGACGTAAACTATGCTCAGCTCTAAAGACCCCTCGACGACTTGTGATGGGAGATCATAGATCTATCATCGCCTCTCCCCCTCCCTCAATGCTTGTGAGGATAAAATTGTTGAAGCGAGGGTATGTTTGCAGGACTCTTTATGTGATGGTCTGTGTGTGCCACGTCACGGGCCCACGTCAGGATGCAAGGTGCAATGCAAAAAAATGCAAGATCGGCTTTGAATTCCGTAGGCTAATATAGGAGCTGCGTGAAAAAATAACGCTGGAGCTGACCGAACTTCAGGTCATTGACTCTGGCCGTAATGAACATTTGAGGAAGGTTAGTTGTCTTCATGAAGTGATCGCAGGATCTGGGCTTCGTGTTGATATGGTGCTACTACTTCGAATGGCGGTACTTGGAAGCTTTTGGAACATTTGTCTTTGACCCGTTCCATGTCCATTATTTTTGATGTCCTTGACCTGACATCTGTATGATATGCAAAACATCGCTAAAGAAGGCGCTGTCAAGCTTTGTGTATTTGTGTCTACTAATTCCGTTGCCAACAGCCAAGAAATCCGTTGCCAACAGCCAACAGCGAACAGCCATGAGATCAAAGGCGTGGGCTGCATCCACAAATTGCCGTCGGTGCGCTTATGACCCCAGTAGCCAAACATTGTGCACAATGAAATAATAGTATTTTCGAAAACTATTACGTCACATATTTGCAAGGTATGTCATCCAGGAAAGTTCCAAGCTCTTCGATTGTATTATACATTACATACAGTTGATGCTGACATAGTGCATATGGTACAACAGATACTAGGGTGTGCCAGTGCCATGGTGGTTCTCGACCTCCACCTCAACAGCTGTTGCCATGAGTCACCACATTAGCATAGTATAGGTATGCAATGTCATGGTACAAGTCACTCAAACATGAAACACTTCCCACGGGCTCCATGCAGTGTGGGTAAACTGCCGTCAGAGGGAACGTGCTGTGAGATTGACACAAACGTGAATGACCTGTCGCAACTGCCACAGCGATAGTGGCCCACCTGCAGTGTATGCCATGGAGCTCAACCGAGTCTCTGGCGCCTTACATGACTCTCCATATACACCGTAACGCTACAAGCTGTTTACCGTGCGGATGCTACCACATCGTGACAGGTCTGTTTGCCAACTAAGTCATCGCAGACCCAACAACACTACGGTTTCTCGTCAGCGTGAGTACGACAATGTTGTGATGAGTGAGATGCACGAGGAAAATCCTTAGGACACAAATCACCACAACATTGTTAGTCGTGCTTGCGCAGGTCACTGTGCTTTGCTAGGTCGGATTTACACAGAAAACATCGTCCACAGGTATGACATTAGAGTGATCCCTCACGCGCGTGGAGGCGGTGGTGTCCTTGCTGGTCTGTTTGCACCAAACCCTCTGGTCACAGATGTCACATATATCATCTTGCACCCGTGTCGATACGGTGGTGTTTATACAGGTTTCACTTCTGCGTAAACCTCTCGTCACATATTTCACCTTCGTATGGTCTCTCGCCCGTGTGGATGCAGTGGTGTACTATCAGGTACGATTTGCATATAAACCTCTGATTACAGGTGTCGCATTGATGTGGTCAATCACCCGTGTGGCTGTGGCGGTGTACATCCAGGTGGGCTTTCGTCGCAAACCTCTTTTCACAGTTGTACCATTAGAATGGTCTTTCACAAGTGTGGTTGCGGCGGTGTGCTTCCAGCTGCGATTTGATCGTAAACCTCTTGTCACATTGGTGACCTTTCACCCGTATGGCTGTCACGGTGTACTTTCAGGTTCCATTGGCACGTACACCTCTTGTTACAAGTACCACATTGGTATAGTTTTCCCCCGTGTGGATAAGATGGTGGTGTCGCAGGCCTGCGTTTCACCTAAACCTTTTATGACAGGTGTCACATTGGTACGGCCTTTCCCTTGTGTGGCTGTCACGGTGTACTGTCAGGTTCCATTGGCACGAAAACATCGTCACAGTTGTCACATTCAGGTGTCACAGGTTAGGTCGCCTTTCACCCGTGTGGATGCGGCGGTGTACATTCAGGAGCGATTTGAGCCTGAATCTCTTGTCGCAGATGTCACATTGGAATGGTTTTTCTCCCGTGTGGATACGGTGGTGTTTTAGCAGTTCTCCATTGCGCGTAAACCTTTTATGACAGGTGTCACATTGGTATGGCCGTTCACCTGTGTGGGTGCGACGGTGCACTTTCAGATACGACTTGCTAGTAAACCTCTTGTCACAAGTGTCACATTGGTATGGCTTTTCACCCGTGTGGATGCGAAGGTGTACTTTCAGGCTAAATTTGCCCGTAAACCTCTTGTGACAGGTTTCACATTGGTATGGACATTCACCCGTGTGGCTTTGACGGTGTATATTCAGCTTAGATTTGTACGTAAACCTCTTGTGACAGGTGTCACATTGATATGGCTTTTCACCCGTGTGGTTGCGACGGTGTACTTTTAGGTCCCATTTGCACGTAAACCTCCTGTCACAGGTGTCACATTGGTATGGCTTTTCAGCCATGTGGATTCCAAGGTGTGATCGCAAGCTCGCTTTCGTCGTAAACCTTTTGTCACAGGTGTCACATTGGAATGGCCTTTCATCCGTGTGGATACGGTGGTGTTGTTGCAGGTATCCATTGGACGTAAACCTTTTGTCACAGTTGTCACACTGGAATGTGCTTTCACCAATATGGATGCGGCGGTGTACTTGCAGATCAGCGTTGCACGGAAACCTCTGATCACAGGTGCCACACTGGTGTAACTTTTCATCCCTGAGAAAACAGCGGTGTGCCCGCAGGGTTGCTCTGCGCGCAAACGTCTTATGACAGGTGTCACATTGGTGTTGTCTTTCAGTCGTCTGGATGCCGTGGTGTTTTTGTGGGTTTCCTCCTTTCTGGAGGTTTCCATTTGAAGCGGATTTCTTCACTTGTTGGGGAACCGCGGTAGTGCCATTCGACGGAAAACCTGAAACAGAACAAAATAATATGGCTCACTCAAGGCAGACCTGTACATAGTACATGGTCACTGATATTCTGTTTCTATTTTGACGAAGTTGTGGTGTGGTATAGGTAGTTACATGGGCCTTAGGGCGCATCGGCTGCATTGGTCATGCAGCTTGTGGTGTTGTGTATGTGTATGTATGTATATGTATATATATGTATATATATATATATATATATATATATATATATATATATATCTTACATTATATCTCCCCGCCCACACGAGACACCACCTTTCCGTGGTGGTGGGGGGGGGATTGCGTGCCCCAATGACCTGGCGACCATCTTACCGGTGAGGGGTCAGACGAAGAGTCCCTCACTCGTATTCCCATCCATACGCTCCCATTCCAATAGCCATCCCAGGTCAACATCCATGTCCTTCACTTGGCCCTGCAACACCAATTATCCCTACTATGAGCAGGTAGGACAACTTCCCCGGTCCTGCCCACCAGCTCAGTTTTATCGGGGTAGCCGCGCCCCCTCTTCACGCCTCTTTGGTCCTAATATCCCGGAGGGGTGGGCGGGCCCGTAGGTCCCCATACGGGTCAAGTGGCCGGTCGCCTCGGGCCGGGGACCTGGGATTCTTCCCAGTGTCTCCTGGCCAGGCCGGCTGGGGTCAAGGGGTGGGCGTCGCTGGATCCCGGTCGGGGTGATGAGTCACTCTCTCCCGGCCGGGTGATGGCGTCGCCTGCCCCGTATAGCTCCTCGGGCGCCTGACGTCCTCCTGTCCGCGGGACTCAGTCGTCCCCCCGGTAGGGCCCCTCTGTGGTGGGGCGCCTCGAGGAGCGGAACACAAATCACACTTCATGGCAACCTCAAACCTAAACAATTCACCTGTCCCCTCTAGTAGGGGAGACAGACAAGCCGTCATCTCAGAGATCAGGACGGGACGCGTATAGGGACCGGCCCCGTAGCTTGTCTTCTCGCTCCTCGCATCCTCGTCATGAGATCACTGGAAGAAGAAAAGAGCCTCTCGCGGCTTACACCATTTCAGAGGAAAGAAGCATGCGATAGGCTAGGAGTGGTGCTGAGATGTGACAAGCTTAGGGATGGTGGGATAGAAGTAGAGTTTAAAAATATTGATGATGCGAACAGGGCGATTGGTGCAACCGAACTAACTTACAGTGTACGGCACGAAACGGGCAGACGAATAGTCACCGTACCCATCGACGTTCGAACTCACAATACTAAAAACTACTCGAAGGGGGTCATCAATTGCTATGACTTGAGAGACGTGTCGGATGATGACATTGTGGATGGCCTGGCGGAGTGGGGAGTGGTAGGTGCAAGAAGAATCACTCCTAAAAAAAGCAACGAAACTCAACCTACGGACGACTTCATGTTGACATTTCGTTCCACTGATCTTCCCGAATTCATACTCGTTGGACACGTTCGTGTGAAGGTGCGTGTGTATGTCCCTAACCCCATGAGATGCTTCCGATGTTCTCGATTTGGACACACTTCTCAACACTGTCGAAATCGCGAGATATGTGGCAGATGTGGGTCAGTGGAACACGCAGGAGGAAAATGTGACGCTGAACGTCCAAAATGTTCAAACTGCGGCCCCGATCAAAAACCCCACACGGCCTACGATCGCTCATGTCCCATCTTCTTGAAAGAGTTGCTAGATAGTTGCTTTAAAGTGCTCGAACAAAATCACATTTCGGGAGGCCCGGGAGCTCTACGAAAGATCTCACCCAAAGGTATCTTACGTAGCAGCGGCAAAACTTAACCATGCAATGACAAAACACACTCAAAGGGAACCTCTGATAGGCTCCCAACACACACAGCCCAACATCTCCGAGCTAATTGCCCAACTCACAACACTGCTTCGATCTTTTGGTGTGCCCCTTGATTCGCCCAAGGGACAAGGACAGCCTGCTCAACACGTCGCCGAAGCGGCGGAAGTACCTCCTGCCACGAGTGGACGCGGTGTTTGCTCACAAGATGCGTCCCGACCACCGTCGAATGGGGGAGAGTGGACCCAGGTTCAACGCTCTAAGAGGCCTGCCCGGCCCTCTCCACCCAATCCTAGCCCCTCTCCGTCTACCACAGTCCCCACCTTGAAATCCCCGTCTCCCACTTCCCGTCCTTCTTCCAACCCCCCTCCCTCACCTGCACGCACCGCAACCACCTCCAAATCTCTCCTCCCCACACCCTCCCTGCGTGAACCGTCTCCCCTTCCCGTGAGCCTACCCTCCCCCTCACGCTCAACCTCTACTTCCGCACCTCCTTCACCTCCCTCACCCGCAGCTTCCACTTCCACACCAGCCGATGCAGGTGCGGAACTTGCCTCTCCGTCCCGAAACAACCGACGAATTCAAATCTCCGACGTCAGCTCACATTATCAGGAGGTCGAAAGGCGCGCCTGTGAGGCGAAGAGGACACGCTTGGCCCAGATGGAAAAGGCACGGATGAAAGACAAAGGTGTGGAATGTGCCCCTTCCGCCAGGTCGGCCACGCCATCGCCTCGAAGGCGGGTGGAGGCACCGCTGAGAGAATCGGGTATTCCGCACGAGATGGGTCCTCCCCCACCTCCGCCGCTGCTGAGCATTCCTCAGAAGCGTGGGCTGCCGCCTGCAGAGTCCCCTCCAGGGGACAGCTCACCGCGGTCACGCCCAAGAACCACCTCACTCTGTCACACTAGGAGTAATCTCGAACCCTCCAGGGAGCACTTTTAGACACTTCTAGTTTTACCTTGACTCGCCATCATATCGCCCTTAGTTTTACAGTGGAACATGCGTGGTTTTAGAGCAAATTTTACTGACCTGCAGAGGGTTTTATATCACAGACGGTCTGTTGCTTTAGGGCTTCAGGAAACTAAACTTTCCGCTGGTATCCAGTGTTCCATTAAAGGATATACTGTATTTCGGAAGGATAACGCAAACACTGACACCATTGCACACGGTGGGGTAATGTTGGTTGTCCACCATGGAACATCTATTACTGAAATATTATTGCAGTCAACACTACAGGCTGTAGCCGTTCGTATTAATATTCACCACCTTGTTATATCATTGTGTTCAATTTATCTGCCACCGGGAGAGGCTTTCCCCTCTGCGGAGCTCTGAAATCTTATGCTGGAACTTCCTCCTCCCGTCTTATTTTTGGGCGATTTGAGCTCTCATCATACTCTCTGGGGTTATGCCAGTTATAACTCCCGCGGTAGACATATGGAAGCCTTTTTAATCGACGAATCGCTGTGTTTACTAAACACAGGTTCTTCCACACATATAACGCTACCCTCGGGAAACAAATAAGTTTTAGATCTCACCCTGTGTAGTCCCCAGATAAGTCATCGCTGTGTTTGGTCAGTGGATGATGGGGAGTGACCATTATCCAATCTTGTTGGAGTTTCGTTGCGCTGCTGTTTTGGGAACGAGGCCACCGCGGTGGAATATCAGCAAGGATAACTGGCGTCAGTTTGAGGAAATAGTGCAAAATAAATTATCACACGATACTCAGAATCAATCTAGTCCACCACATTCCGTGGATAATTGTATTTCTTTTCGCATCGACACGGCCTCTGAATGCATGCCTAGGACATCCAGAATACCCCGCCGTGCTCCTGTGCCGTGGTGGACTGAGGAGTACCGGAATGTTATCCGTGCTCGAAGACGTGCATTCAGGGTTTTTGACCGCCACAGTACGACGGCAAATCTTATTTCATTTCGGAAGGCCAGGGCGCAAGCTCGGCGCACAATTCTCCAGGCAAAGAGGACGTCCTGGAAATCATACATTGGTATTCTTAATCGATTCACGCCAGCGGCACAGATCTGGTCCCAAATCAAGCGATCTCCGGTCAGTACTCGTCAATTCCTCTCCCCGTCTTGAGCGTTGGGAACACTGAGAACACTGGGAACACTGCTCATCTGTCAGATGTCGCGAATGAGATGGGCCGTTTTATCTCTGAACGCAGTCGTGGCGGAAGCACCAGTCCGGAGTTTTTGCGTTTTAGGGCTCATTGCGAGAGGAACCCTATTCATTTTCCCACTTCACAGTCACTTGACTGCAATGACCCGTTTACAATGACTGAATTAACATCCGCGATTAGCGCCTTGAGAATTGTTGCCGAAGGACCAGATCAGATCCACAATGTCATGCTGAAGAGACTTCCTCCCCAGGGACTGGAAGCCTTGCTGGCCAAATTCAACCGCGTATGGGAAGCGGGCGCTTTCACGGAAGGTTGGCGCGAAGCAATCCTAGTTCCAATCAGAAAACCCACGAAGAACGGATTACATCCATCGCATTACCAACCCATATCGCTTACATCGTCCCCCGGAAAGCTGATGGAGAAAATTGTAAACGTTAGGCTGACGTGGTATTTAGAAAGTACCATTTTTTTTCGCAAATGAACAGCGTGGCTTCAGAAGAAACATAAGTACCGTGGACCATATCGTACTTTTGGATACCTCGATTCGTGCAGCTTTTAGACAGAAACAACATCTTAATGCTGTGTTTTTTTACATTGAAGCGGCGTATGACACGACCTGGCGCTATGGCATTCTTTTAAAGCTCCAAAGAAGTGGAATCCGCGGTCGTACCTTCTTACAAAACTTTTTAGCCAACCGTTTTTTTCGTGTTCGCATAGGTGACTATCTATCTGCACGCTTTTAACTCGTAAATGGAATTCCTCAGGGCGGAGTGCTGAGTGTTGCTCTCTTCGCCATCATGATTAAAGACGTTTTTGCTGGGCTTCCGTCAAGCATTGGTCGATCTCTGTTCATTGACGATACAGCCATTTGGTCCTCTTCTTCAAGAGCATCGTCTTCATCCAGGCAACTTCAGCTGGCTACAAACCATCTCCAGAGGTGGAGTACCATGAATGGTTTTACGTTATGCACCACAAAAACAGCAGCAATGCATTTCTGTCGCCGTCGTTGCACCCGTGATCTTACACTGAAACTGTATGGTGAACCCATTCAACCTGTATACACCCTGTATTTAAGTTTCTAGGACTGTACTTTGACAGCCGTCTGCTTTACCGGGAACATCTTAGAATTCTCCGTGACAAATGTATTACATCTCTGAATATTTTAAAATGTGTCGCACGAACATCTTACGGAAGTGACAGATAAACACTGCTATATCTATATCTACTATAAATTCTATATCGATCTCTCATCCGCTCCAAGCTAGATTATGCTTGCTTTGTTTATGACGGTGCCTGTGCATCCGGAAAACGTGTTCTTGACACCGTTCATCATACCGCTCTTAGGATTGTGACTGGGGCATTTCGGACCTCGCCAATCGCGAGCTTGCTGGCTGACATCAATGAGCCACCACTTTCCCTGAGGAGACAGATGCTCGGGATGCGCTACGCGTGTAAACTGCGCAGTTTCCCGCAGCATCCAGTTTATCAAGCGGTGTTCTCGCGTCGCATCCTATCAATCTTTGCATATGGTGGCGCCCGTATATATAGACCTATGTGCACTATAATTCGAGACCTTTTCGCTGAAAGCCAACTGGAGGTGCGTAGGGTGAAGCGCGCCCCGCAGGCATCCACACCCCCGTGGCGACTTCTGTCACTAAGCCCTAGAATAGACCTCGTATTGGCCGACATACGCAAATGGGATGTTCTCCCGGACGACTTTCGCGCACGTGCTCTGGAGCACATATCGACATTTTATAACAGCTACGCAAAAACTTTTACCGATGGATCAAAGACTGATACCGGGGTTGGAAGCGATTTTGTATGCGACACAGCCGCCAGATCGTTTACACTACCGAAACATGCGTCCGTGTACACATCTGAGTTGGTGGCAATCGATAAAGCACTGGCTTTTATAGAGGTCGGGGACGAAAAAAGTCATGTAATTTTGTCCGACTCGTTGAGCAGCCTCTTGGCGCTGAAGCGTTTTAATCCAACAGACGCTTTTGTACATGATATGCTCCGTCGCTTGACTTTATTAGATCAGTCCGGAAAAGTTGTCCACTTCTGCAAGATTCCAAGCCACATAGGTATCGTAGGAAACGAGCAAGCGGACAGCGCTGCAAGGCGCGCAGCACATGCTCCCTTGCGCAGATCATTTCCAATCACTGCCAGCGATTACTACTCGGGGATATCGGATTTTCTGGGAAGCAAGTGGCAGGCGAGCTGGGACGAGCTTGGTTCCAACAAGTTACGAATAATAAAGCCATCCCTCGGCCAGTGGCTCTCGTGCTCGCGCAGAACAAGGCGAGACGAGGTGACGCTGTGCCGTTTACGCATAGGACATACTTACGCCACCCATGTTCACTTACTCAATGGTGAAAATGAACCCTTGTGCCCGAGATGTGGTGCAGTAATTGCAGTTAGCCACGTTCTGATTTCATGCCCTGGGCTTGGGCTTGAGCGTCGACGTCATTTTGGGAGTGACCAGGCTCACCCCCTCCTAGCAGTTTTAGGTCACGAATCACAGGTCGTGGAATCCGGAAGGCTCTTCAGCTTCCTATCTGATGTGAAGTTTTATGCTATTTACCCGGGACGTTAACATCAAAATGCACCACGAAAGAGAATACTTGTAGTACTAGCTGTTATGGGCGCTAGATGACCTCGTGGTCGGCGCGTCCTTTAGCCCAAACAATCAAGCAATATATACCCCTCGCTGATATACACTGCATGCAAGTTATGTGGCACAATAGGGCTAGGTAGACGGCTACGCACTATGTGAATCTTGATGCCATTCTGAAACGCACTTTGATAACACCGTGAGTTATGGGCGCAAAATAACCTCAGTATTCGAGGCGCCCTAAAACCCAAATAACTAACTAATTATATTATATCTTATAACTATATATTAGCATTCGAGCGATCAAATCGTAAAATGATGTCAATTGAGTTCGGGTGCATGTGTGTCGCTAACATGCTGTATATGAATTACAGGTCTTATTCTGTTATCAAACGGACCACGCTCGCATATCGTAAGTAGCAGAACGTTTCAGCGACCCCGTTACGATGTATCAGTCGGGTGATGACGCCAGCACCAAAGTTGATACACTTTTGCACAATTATATGCCGAGTCGTACTGCCCCAACCACAAACAGCATGCACTATACCATGAGAGGCAATCGTTCACGGTGACACCGATGAGTTTACCGGCAATGTGACGGTTCTATGTCTGGGTTTCAAAAGTATCAGACGTGGTGTTAGTCTATCCTTCGACGCCGTGACTTCAGATCATTTCTGTCTTGACGGGTTTATTTTGAGCCCATTTTGTCCATATCACTTCATTGCAGACGTCAGGGTGGTTTCGACCGGTTGCGTCAGTACAGCGAGATTTGACATCACATCTGGATTCAATTGATTGATTGATTAGTTGGTTTTAGGGGCGCATCAACTGCTACTAGTTATGTAGCGCCAATTTATGGTTTTCCACAATAAACTGGCGGCATGAGTCTATTTTTGAAAGGGATAGATTACGTCGAACTGAACAGTCGATAAATATCGATATAATTGGCCTGTCTGGAAGATCCCCGAATTGTAACCTAAAACATCACAGAATGACAGTTCATGGAAATTGGATCCAAAGTGACGTCTTCGTTCCACCATGAAGTTGGGAAAAGACAACAGTATGTGTTGAACTGTGGTGGTGAATTGCTGTTTTGGGGCACGTCGACAGCAAGGTCATTTTGTGCCCATAACAATGGTTAGAGAGAAACTAAAACGGTATGTCCTTCAAATAATCATTAGTGGAGATAAAATCCTGGTTCATCAAGGACGATATATCACATCAAAGTTTGCGTGTCGAAGATAAGTAAAGATGTTGCCGGACGTCACGACATCCGAGTCGTCACTCAGAAGCATACGTAAGGAGTCGTTGCTCGCTCTTCCAAAGTATTGACGTCGTAGAGGTTCCAGTGTTGAACAGGCTACAATTACATGGTATACAGTAAGCAGGGCAGAACAGCGTGGGCACAAGGGTCGGTCATCTCCAGACAGCAAGTATCTGTGTGTGGCTAGGGTATGTCCTATTCTTAGACGGCAGAGCGTAATTTCATCCCATCGTTCGACCCGATACGATGATCTCCACAGCCCTAGTGTCGGCTTCAGGATCTTTAGTTTATTACATTTCGAACTCCAGGCTTGTTGCCATTCTGATCGAATATACGATGATATATATGGGTAGAAATCTCCGGGGGGGAGTAGTAACGAAACGACGCGGCCGCTGTTGATAGCTGCCTTCGCAGCCATGTCGGCAGCTTCATTCCCAGCTAGTCCAACGTGACTGGGGATCCAGCAGAAAGCAATTGTCTTGCCCATTCCGTCTAGTAATTCTACAACTCGTAGAATTTTGCGGACAAGTATGTTGTCCTGGTTGAAGGATTGCATTGCTAAAAGGCTGCTCAGCGAGTCTGTGAATATAACGTGCTTTGGTGTCTGATCAATTTGAATAAAACGAACAGCTTTCAAAATGGCATACAATTCAGCAGTAAAAATCGACGCATGCTTTGGTAGACAGAAAGAGCCAGAACCGGAACGACTGACATAGGAGCAGCCCACGCCAGACATCGACTTGGAGCCGTCGGTATAAGTCCGGGAGAAGTCATGATATTCGTGTATTTTCTTAAGAGACATCATTCGGAGCTCTGCTGTACTTATATCGCATTTTTTTTTAGCATGACAAGGCAATATCGATTTGTGGTGGGGAAATCTGCCATGGAGGAGTAGTCGAAACAGCAATACGTGTCACACAACCGGGTCGGATGCTGCAGTTACGCAGCGTCGAGGCAATGCGCCAGCAGAACGGCATGATGCGCTGACTGCAAGACGACTGGCGTGGCATCGATGATCCCGGAAATATCCATGGATATGCTGGATGCTCTGGGTTTTGGGCTACCTTGCATGCATATCGAGCTGCCAATATCCTGCGTCGCAGCGCAAGGGGAGGTTCATCCACCTCTACCATAACACTGCCTGATGGTGAAGTGCGGAAAGCTCCAGTGGCAATCCGGAGGGCTGTGTTATGGATGACATCAAGTCGGCGCTTGGAGGTATCACATGCTCCGTCATAAATAAAACACCCATAGTCAATTTTAGAACGTATAAGGGATCGGTACATGAGAAGCAAGATTGATTTGTCAGCCCCATATGAACATCTAGAGACGGTACTCATTACCTGGAGACCTTTTGTACATTTGTTGGTAAGCTCAGTTATGTGGGTTTTGTATGTAATATGGCGGTCCATCCACACACCAAGAAACTTGACTGCCGGTCTGAATGGTATGCGGTGGCCGTTCATACTTATCATTGGGTTTGCGCAACGGCGTTTGCGGCAGAAATGGACAGCGGTAGTCTTTGAAGTGGATATTGTGAAACCAGTTTTATCGCACCACTCCATCAATTTCGTAACAGTTAATTGGAGCTGCCTTTGTACCGTCCGCACCGTACGAGATGAGAACCACACTGTAAAATCATCTACGAATAATGCCCGTCCTACCGATGTTGGTAATCTATTGCCCACATCGCCACACACCAAGAAACTTGACTGCCGGTCTGAATGGTATGCGGTGGTCGTTCATACTTATCATTGGGTTTGCGCAACGGCGTTTGCGGCAGAAATGGACAGCGGTAGTCTTTGAAGTGGATATTGTGAAACCAGTTTTATCGCACCACTCCATCAATTTCGTAACAGTTAATTGGAGCTGCCTTTGTACCGTCCGCACCGTACGAGATGAGAACCACACTGTAAAATCATCTACGAATAATGCCCGTCCTACCGATGTTGGTAATCTATTGCCCACATCGCCACACACCAAGAAACTTGACTGCCGGTCTGAATGGTATGCGGTGGCCGTTCATACTTATCATTGGGTTTGCGCAACGGCGTTTGCGGCAGAAATGGACAGCGGTAGTCTTTGAAGTGGATATTGTGAAACCAGTTTTATCGCACCACTCCATCAATTTCGTAACAGTTAATTGGAGCTGCCTTTGTACCGTCCGCACCGTACGAGATGAGAACCACACTGTAAAATCATCTACGAATAATGCCCGTCCTACCGATGTTGGTAATCTATTGCCCACATCGTTTATAGCAATGGCGAACAAAGTCACACTTAATACACTTCCCTGCGGAACGCCATCAATCTGCTGAAAAGTGTCAGAGAGGAAGCCACCTATTCTAACGCGAAAAGTCCTGTCAGTTAAGAAATTCGTCAAGAAAAATCCCATCGGACCTCTTATGCCAATGCGGTGCAGCTTCATGATGATACCGTGTCGCCATGCGGTATCATAGGCACCATCGACATAAAAAAATATGGCTGCGGTATGACATTGTTTCATAAAGCTCAAGCGTACAACGGAGTCAAGAGCTAAAATGTGATCAAATGTGCAACGGTGTTTGCGGGAAGCCACTCTGTATGGAGGTGAGTAATCGGTTGCGTTCCAAAAACCACATAAGTCGTAGGTTCACCATTTTTTCAAACACTTTGCAGAGCGAACAGGTAAGTGAAATGGGTCGATAGTGAAGTGGGTCCTTGCCGGTTTTGTTCGGTTTGCAGATGGGGACGATAAGCGCCCTCCGCCATGCCGATGGAAAGGTACCTCTTTCCCACATTTCATTAAACACTTGTAGAAGAGTATTTACAACTGTTCTCGGGAAATGTTTGATTATGTCGTTGTGTAATGTGTCAGGTCCCTCGGCTACGTTCCTAAGGGAGTTTATCGCGGCAGTCAATTCGGTAATAGAAAACGCATTGTTGTAGTGAATTGTGTCTGATGTGGTAAAATCAAGAGGTAGTGCCTCGCATCGAGCCTTGTATGTCAAGAAACGATGACTGTTTTTGTTTTTCGACCTTTCGGAAAAGGCCCGTCCAATCTCGTTAGCGACATCTTTCGGGTCGATAATATCTCGGCCTCCCATTTGGAGGGTGGGGAGTGGCGTGCGCGTAAGCTTCCCCGAAATGCGCTTAATGCGGGACCACACAGATGACAATGGGGTGGAGCGATTTAACGTGTTCACGTATGTTTTCCACGATTGCCGTTTGGAATCAGTGATAGTGCGCCTCGCGTGAGCTCTTGCTTTGCGAAAAGCTATCAGATTCGCCATGCTGCTGTCGCGATTGAAAACCCGGTATGCCTTCTTCCTAGCACGTAACGCTTCCTGACAATTTTCTGACCACCACGGGACTGGTACACGGCGTGACGTGCCCGACGAACGAGGAATATACCGCTGAGCACTTTCTAACGTTGCAGCTGTAAACGTTTCCATGGAAACCGATCCTTCCGACCACTCACCGAGTCTCTCTTCGACATCGGACTGAAAAGAGCTCCAGTCAGCTTTACTAAAAATCCATATGGGAGGTCGTCGGCCAGCTTCCACTCTATCAATGAAACTTGTCCAAACTGGAAAATGGTCACTCGTACCCGGATCATCGTCCACCGACCAGTCCAAATAGGAGACAAATTCAGGACTGCAAAGCGTGAGGTCAAGCACGGAGGTTTGGCCCGTTGGCAGTGTAAAATGTGTTGGGATACCAGAGTTAAGAACTACAAGGGGGACATTCCGGATAATTTGTTCAAGGGTACGTCCACGACTAGAAGTATTCGTTGAGCCCCAAACTTGGTGGTGGGCGTTGAAATCTCCACATGTAATCAGCGGAGGAGTAAGCTGATCTATTGCCTGCGACAGTTCTGGAATTGAAAAGGTGTGTCCTGGGGGCAAGTACATAGAGCATATGGTGGCAACACGGCGGTTAATAATGACCCGAGCAGCGACAGCCTGGATATTTGATGTCAGATGTACTTGCTGAAAAGGGACTGAGTTGTGGACGGCAATGAGCACACCACCATGTGCCACAGTGTGTGTGATGACGTCCTTCCGTAAAACGGAAGCACCGGAGTGACTTCCGACGTTTCGAGTAGTTTTTTAGGTAAAAGGAAGCACCGGAGGAGAGCTTGGTCTCCTGCAGGCATACTACTGACGGTGTACGACGGTGTAAAATGTGTTGTAATTCGTTATTACTAGTTCTCACACCTCTACAGTTCCATTGTAAAATGTCACTCATTTGTCAGTATATGTAAGAGGGAGTCCTAAGCTTAGAGCGTAAAAGGCCAAGAGTGACTAAATCATGGTCTTGTAGTCGGGGGGTCTTGGCTTCGTGGTCGTGAGCGCGAGCTCCCAAACTCACTTGGTGACACAGCACCGGGGAGGGCGCGCTTCGTAGCGCGATTCGGGGATGGGGAGGATATTGGGGGGTGTGTGGTTCGACGGGAAGGTGTCTCCGGTGGTCTCATGGTTGCCGCGGGTAATGATGAGTGAGGAGTCGCCATTGGGCGCTGGCCCTCAGGCTTCGAGTTCGAGGAGGTTGGCATATGTCGGGTGGTGCGACCCTGTGCTCCTAAATCCGGGGCTCCAGGGCGCACCTGAACCGCAGCATGTCCGATCTTTGGATCTGAGATGGTTGATGGGGGTGGCGGTGGGGGGACTGAGGTCTGACTCATGGGAAGGGGAGAACGGTCAGGCAGAGAGGAGGTGGAAAGAAGAGATTTGGAGATGGTGGTGGTGGTGGTGGTGGTTGAGGGAATGGGAGCATCAGGCAGGGAGGAGGTGGAGCGGCTGGGTTTGGAGGTAGTGGTAGGGCGTGTGGAAGGTGGGGGTAGGTTGGAGGGCGGATGGGGGATAGGAGGTGGGGATTTCGAGGTAGATGGGGAGGGGCTGGGCCTGGGCGGAAAGGACCGGGGGGGCCTCTTTGACCGTTGGACAAGCGTCCACGCCCCACCCTCGGGTGTTGGTCGGGAGGGGGCCTCTGATGGTGGAACGGCGTCACTCGTGGACGGTGGAACCTCGGTCGCATCAGTGTCGCATTGGCTTGGGTGGCTCTGACTAGCTTGCGACGCAGGGGGAGCTCCAAAGGAGCGAAGGAGGGCTGTTAATTGTGCGATCAGCTCAGAGGCCCTGTCGGGCTGTGCGTGTTGTGATACATACATGCTATTTTTAACTTTGGATGCGTAAGATATTTTAGGATGGGTCTGTTCGTAATGCTCTCTTGCTTCCCGAAACGATATTTTTTGTGTATGTTTGATATAAATTATTTCTTTCTCTCTGATGTAAGTCGGACAGGTTCGGTCGAAAGAAGTATGCGGATCCTGACCTGCGCCACAGTTCGCACAATAGGGGGTCTCCGAGGTGCAGTTTTCGCTGGCATGTTCGTGCGAGGCGCAGTTGGTACACGCAGGGCGATTCCGGCAGAATTTGTTGGTATGACCGAACTTTTGGCACTTGAAACATCTCATGGGATTCGGGAGAAACACACGGACTTTTACGCGGACGTAACCTATACGTATTTCAGGGGGAATGTCCGTGGTGTTAAATGTTAAAATCACGTTGTTTGTTGTGATCATTTCAGAGCCTCTCCTTGCTTTCATCTTCCTTGCCTCAGTCACTCCAAACTCCGACAAGCCATCCACAATCTCCTCCTCCGGCACTTCCCTCAAGTCAAAGCAGTTGATAATGCCTCGTGAACTATTTTTTGTTCTGTGGGGTTCAATGGTGATTGGAATAATCTCGTCGAATCTACTTTGATTTTTTCGGACGCTTTATCTAAACTCGGACATTTTTAATGCGCTCTCTGCCTCTCCTGCCCTTGCAAATTCTACCTCCAAGGCGCCATCCTTCAATTTTTCGCAGCGTACAATTTTTCCAAACCGGTCACACCCGTCTCGCCTCTGAAAGGGTGATAATGAGGCGAGACATATCGATTTTCCTCGAAAGATAAGTACACGTGGGGTAGAATAGTGTTTTGTCTGGTCTCCACGGGAGAGACCAGGGGTGTTGTTTTGTATAATGGTTGCCATGTGTTGTATGTTTTGCTTCGGCTCCTCGGGCGCCCCACCACGGAGGGGCCCAACGGGGGGGACGCCTGGGCCCCGCGGACGGGAGGACGCCAGGCGCCCGAAGAGCTATACGGGGCGGGCGGCGCCTTCGCCCGGCCGGGAGAGAGAGACTCACCACCCCGACCGGGATCCAGCGCCGCCCACCACTTGACCCCAGCCGGCCGGGCCGGCAGGCACTGGGGAGAACCCCAGGCCCCCGGCCCGAGGCGACCAGCCACTTGGCTCGCGTGAGGCCCCACGGGCCCGCCCGCCCCTCCGGGATATCGGGACCAAAGAGGCGTGCTGGTCCCCCGTCACAACTAGCACCGTGCGACGGGGGACCTCAGCCTCCAGGACTCTGTCAACCCCGGGGGGCGGGCCGAGGGGGCGCGGCTACCCCGATAAAACTGAGCTGGAGGGCAGGACCGGGGAAGTTGTCCTACCTGCTCATGATAGGGAGAGTTGGTGTTGCAGGGCCAGGGGAAGGACATGGATGTTGAGATGAGATGGGCATTGGAATGGGAGCGTATGGATGGAAGGACGAGTGAGGCACTCCTAGTCTGGCCCCTCGCCGGCTCACCGATGGACTGGGAATCCGGGTCCTTAGGACACTCAATCCCCCCCACCACGAAAAGGTGGTGCCTCGTCGGGGGGGGGGGGGTGTTGAACTGTCATCGGTGAACCACACCGGGAACAGCGTGGCCTCGCCTCCTTTCTCAAAAGGTTACCGTGCGCCGCATATGTGTGCTCTATTCGGAAGTGTGCCAGAATCACCTCTTCTCTACTACACGAAGGTCTTATCAAGTTGATCCGCACAGTAACATCGAAACATCGAACCAAAGTGACAGCATCAAACTCGCGTTTACCATGAGCCATTTTGGCAGTATTCCCATCCAAGGGGTGATGCATCGTTATCACAGTATCATACCGCTAGAGGGAAACCGGCGTCACATCATTAACCATGCCTCGGTAAGTGCATGTCGTCCACGTAGGTAGATCAGGAATGCAGCTACCTGTCCAAGCTGCATCTACCTTGGATCTACCTGTCCAACGTACAGGTAGATCAGGAAGGCAGCCCCTTGCAAATTTAACCCTCACCGCGACAAAGCACGAGCACAATCAACATCGTGTTCAACCATATGGGGAACAATGACAGGAAAGCACTTTATGACAACAAACACCCTCAGTCAGTGGCAATCGGAGTGTACCTTCCGCAGAACTTGGGCTGATGTCTGAAGACGAATTCTTCTCCGAAAATACCACCAACTCTTGTTTAACTTTCAAGTCGTCTGCAAACAAGGTGACTGGTTTAGGTTCAAGTTAGCATCACCAATACATCAGCAATGTGATGCGAAAATGTTAACTTCGCTTGCAGAACAACATGGGAAAGGGCTGCTGAAACGCTCCTTGAACGGATTTGAGAGAATCCAGAATGAACTCCCATTTCCGTCACGAGTGCGTCCCACCGTCACTACCGTTGGCGTTAGCTGAAGTCTAGTTAAAATAGCACAGTCGCAGGAAGCAGTGGTTACGTTCTCGCAAACCGGACGAGGCAAGCACCAAATCACAGCGGAGCGACGGCTTCGCTATGTAAAGCCAGCGTTAATTGTCCGGAAAGGGCGTTGTTGCGTCCCCATCCCCAAAGGTTTCTCCACGATGGCGTAAAAAGGGAAAAACAAATTTTGATCCTCATTCCTTCCCCATTTATGCGTCAAGGATAAAACATTAACTTCAGGTCATGAAAGGCAATTGGCCTATCTCAGATCAATGAGGGTCACCTCCAAAAATGATCCAATATCGTTAACTTCAACACATGAAGAGATATTGAAATGAAACTTGGTACCTCAGTGAAACTGGACAGTGCCTCCAACACCAATATCACGGATATTTTATTGAATCAGGTTGGTGGGCTGAGGTCACGGCAAACTTTAGTCCATTTTAGCAAATTTTCTTACTTTTTAAACCATTCATGTTCTTCAATCATCATGTTTCCCTTGACATGCATCCAGAAGCATCAGAAGCTACTTATACAATTTGTTTGACCTCAGTCAAGTGGCCTGAGGTCAGGCCACCATAAAGTACGCAAGGTGGGATGAGCCTATTGAGACACTGCTGTTATTATAATTTATTTCTAGCTTCCATATCCAAAATGGTGTTAGCGTTGCATTGCAAGATCTGAGTTTTGCAAAATAACCACTGCAGTCGACGCGCCCTAAAGCCCAAATAACTAACTAGCAAGATCTAAGTTCCATAATGCCGATATAAATGTTGTTGAAACAGTGATCATTTCTCAAATATTGGCAAATATTGGCGATATCATCTCAACATAAAAACGGGATATAATGCCTTATCCAACCTTTTACCCATTCTACTTTAAAGACCACAGTGTGATTGATTGATTGCTTCGTTGGGTTTAAGGGCGCGCCGAAATCCCCAGTGCCATGGTAAAGAAATGAGCAACCTACTGCACTCACAAACAAAGAAAACACTCTCCTTCATCTTTTACTACCTAAATGTTCCCAGTTGTGGTAGGCAATGAATGCAAACACATCCAGGAGTTGTCATCGCGAGGAGAAATGGGGGGGGGGGGGTATTTGTTCCGTGGGGCGTCATTTACTTGGAAGGGAGTCACTGCAAAAGTATCTGATGGGGCGCATTTTCATCCAGAAGGGCGTCTCTCGATTGGACCTTCGGGGGTGGGGATGCACTGGACTCTTTCGGGGGAGTCTCACCTTGCAAGCGGGGCCCATTCCTCTCGGAGGAGCGCCTCTGGCCGAAACACCCGAGTCATATCAATGGGACGACTTTTCCCGGGCCGAGGGGCAGCACCTTCCATCGGGAGGGGGGGGGGGGGGGACATGCTCCCAGTTCCCCCTGGATCCGCTACTGCATCGTATATATGTAAACAGGAACATAAAAATAACCTTCATCGCTCCACTATTCAGGTACATGACTCCAATGGCTCCAACAAGAAGCAGGATAGCACGTGCTGTATGAACATGTGCGAAACAAGTGCCGCGAAAATTAGTGACGTGACATATATCCTGTAGATTTCGTGTAGAGAAAAACCGCAGGATCCGTAACATTTTCCGAATCTGGTGGGCATCGAACGCTGATTTGATGGATCTCATCCAGAACTATGACGTCATACGGAACATGTCCCGCAGGATCCGAGATGTAAACGAGCCCTTCACCCGTCGTATGCGATAGCATTCAGCCAACTTCCTGCTGCTGTAGGACGGGTAGACAGTGGCGGATCCGTGGGGAGGGGGAGCAACTGGAGACTTGTCACCCAATCGAAGGCGGCGCCCCTCCAGCCGGGAAAATGCGCCCCTGGCGAGAAGTCTCGAGTGCACCTTCGCCCTCGGACTCTTCAGCCACAGGTGCCCGCTTGAAAAACGCCCCTCCAGGATAAACCGAGAGCACCCCTCGCATTTTCCAGCCCGAGATACCCCTCGGTAGGGAAAGGCACCACTCCAAATACCTTCGAAGCGATGCCCATCCGAAGAAATGTTGCTCCTGTAGACAACCCCCCCCCCCACAGGTGACAATTCGTCGACCCGCCCGTGGATATATGAGTGGGATTGGGGGTAATTGGGGAGGTTCTGAAGATAGCCTCGATATTCCAGGAAAAAATAGGGCGAATTTGCCGATTGAAAGTAGCCAGGAAAGCCCGCGATCGTGCAATCCATCATCGAGGTTACCATCGGAGTCAAAGGCCGAGTAAATCAAGGATATTTTGATCATTGTGGGAACTTTTGTTCATCGAAAGTTTAACCAGAGGCGCAGCCAGAGGGCGTGGTCGATGGACCGGAGTTGCCACCTTGGAGTACGCGAAGAAACTCGTTTTTTTTTAAACGAAACACAAACAATCTCGAATTGCACTACTCAAGTAGCTATAACTCTGGTACGTTTCGGTTTTAAGGCGTTAGGTGGGTAGTGCTTCGTGGCGTAAGCAACCTTGGACTTACTTATATACTGCGATAGATTATCTTCTCGCGTGCTTTCTGCCTTACCTTGCCTTATGCTTTACCCGCATATGTATTTCACGCACAATCCACCTCCCAGAATTACTGGCTGCCACACAAAATCTAGCTTAGTAGCTTGGTGTAAAAGCTTAGTATATTCTACTTCCCCACACAAAAATGTTGAAAGATGAGATCAATAAGTGCAATTAAATATGTAAAATTGGAGGTGTTTAAAATTTGCAGATGAGTAAAACAAATATATATACAAGGTGTGGGGCGAAGTGATATGGTGAAAGCATATCACTTCGCCCCACATACGAGGAGTCGTATGTATCTGAGAAACATGGTCGGAAAAGATGTGAACAAATTGTTGATTATTTGGATGTCCGTACAAGATAATGCCATTGTCAGGCCATATTCATCGTGGATTTTCTGATGATACCCAGGTCGTTTTCGTGCATGGCTTCGTTCTGAAGTTAGAAAGGAACCTTTAAGGACCCTACGTTCAAAGGCGGGTGAGTTAGTTAGTTATTAGGGCTTTAGGGTGCATCGACTACATCGGTCATGTATCGCCCATCAAAGGCCGGTGAAATTTAACCTTCAATTCCGTTGTGTTAGGCGCCCTTGTCCATCGAAAGAAGTCTACCTGTTTCGCTTCCCCGAAATTTCGACCATAACCAATGCAGTGTAAGTAATATCATGCTGGGAAGGACCTTCACGTCGTGGCATATCACCTTACCCGGAAGTATATACGTTGGCGTGTTCGAAGCCTCCATGCCGCATTTCATCACATTGCTGGGACTTTCTTCAGTCAAGGAACCTGGAAATGAAACGGAGGGAGTAGCGTAGACTTCGGTACAAACGACAACCACATGGAACTTAGCCTAACTATTTTGAACATGCTTAAGCCTTCCAGGAATGGAAATAGGTCATTTTGAATAGCATACGTTGAACTGCGGTAAAGGTATACATTATGAAGGGCGGAAATGACAAGACCACGAAAAACTTCAAAAACAGGGGCAATGTGTACGAAATTCATAATCCATAATTGCAATGCATGTAACAAAATTCTCAAAAATAAGCAACAGTCGTGACATACTTCATCATGTCAATGACGTCAATGATGCCATTGATATCAATGATACCTGACCTTCTAACTTTCGGAAAAGGTTGGCGAAAACTATGAATGTAAAGTGTAAAAGGTACCTTGGTAGACCTCTATACGTTTGATGTGAGGACGACAAATACCATCATTCATACACCTTATTCAGCATTTATTTAAAAGAGATTCAACAGATTCTAAAGTGGGAAAAATATAAGTTCAAAAGTGTGCTTTTCACAACAGTCTAACCGAAATGTCCGTACAATGTGCACAGTAAGGACATCATTGCTGTGCAAACTGATCTTTACACCACTGGCAGCAAGTTCCTGATAATATAATATTATATATATATATATATATATATATATATATATATATATATATATATATATATATATATATGTATATATATACATATATAAATAGATATATCATTTAGATATTGGTGGTCATAAAACCTCCACCGAATTCTGATGCTTTAATACTAAAGATATAATTCCTTACCGATATTCCGGGAATCAAATGGGAGGAACTACGACATAGCTACAGTATGTGGAAAACAAGGGACAAAACTTCGCATTCAAAAGCCATACCATCTTCAGAAGCTTCAGCCAAGCCGTGCCATCTTCAGAAGAAATTATTAAATGCATTTAGTACACAATTCTTTTCATATTCATTGCCATCTGCATTTACTAATGCATCAGGAAGTTTGGATCTAGTTTTTTTCTTATTTATAAGTTCACTTAGGGTTCTCCAAATTTGTGTCCATCCTGCTAATTGTGATAGAGTGCTGTTTGATAACAAGGGTTTTTCATTCCTGAAGATATGAAATAAAATGTTTCTATGTCGTTCATACTCAACTGTCGTTCATACTGTCGTTCAATTCATTTTGTATGTTTCGGTTTTTATGCACTTCTTGTACTTTTTTGTTGGTTGGTTATTGGTTTTACGACACGTCGACCGTTGTGTCATGTTGCGTCGCCAATCTCTCACGCCGATTGGTCGCGGGCGAAGAGTAGCGACAGGTGAGACTCGAACCCACAACCTTTCGATTGTGAGACGAGCATCTTACCCCTAGACCACCCGGCCCCTTGTACTTTTTTGTATTGATGTAGCAAAATATTCCTACCGTTAACCATGGCTTCACATGGACTCTCCTTCTGCTGTGCGTAAGTGTTTTAGTCCAAAGCTTCATACCATCCATATATGCTTCAATCAACTGAGAAAATGCAATGTTTGCATCAGTGTTGTTGTCAAAATTTTGCAGTGCCAATACCAACTAATTACTTTATTTGGTCACTTCATTGTAATCAAATACTGTTCTATTAGCTTTTGTTGAGCTTTGATTTTCATCCAAAGTAAGTCACAAAAATGGGAAGGTGATCAGATAAATCCACTAGCAATATCCCAGAAGAGCAGATATAGGCGAGATCAATGATAAATATATTTTCCAGCAATGCCATTCCAACACTATGTGCACGATTGGCCTTTGTTATAGTGGGTCAAAATCCGTATGAGGTGAGCAAGTTTAGAAAGGCTCTGCTATTTCTATAATTTCTGATATTCAGTTAGTTGTAGTTGAAATCTCCTGTTATGATAGTAAGTTTTCCTTTGCTTTCTAGGCTGTCTAATAACGTATCCAACATGTTATGGAAATCACTACGGGAGAAACATGGGGGACGGTATATCTGACATGTTATTACAAATTTCTTTTTGATTTCAATTCAAAGGTTTACTTTCACAAATGAGGCTCCAATGAGGTTGCTTTCTATCATATGAATGCTTCTTGTTGCACAGCTTTTGCATACATAAATTGTGATCCCCACCCTCCCTGTAACATCGACTAGATGCAAACATTGTGCAATTGTTAATTTCAAATAATTGCTCAGTACCCTTCTCAAGCCTTGTTTCAGAGATGCATATCACTGACCATTGGATGCCAGTGGCACCTAAGAAAACCTGTATATCATCAAATTTGTTGTTCATTGATCTAGCATCTATATGCGCTATGGAAAATCGCACTCGCCAATGCATATTAAGTGAGTTTGGAAGCGTGTAGTTGCAGTTAGTCGTAATGCTTTCGTGCTTTGGGAAATCATCTCCAAGCTTTTCTTCCAAGTATTTTACTAACTTATTTTGGTTCTCTTCAATGTTAAGTACATCCATGTTGATAATCTAACAAGTTGTACTATTCCTCACCAGCCACAGATACACAAAGAGACCGAAATATACACTTGAATTATACCCCAATAGGTAGAAACCATTTTTTACCTTTATTCACCAGGAACAGATTGATACCTATATGTATAAATATTGTTTATTAGAGTTTAGGAGTGCATCGACTGCAGTGGTCATGCAGCGATATATGTCGAGAAAAAAATTGTTCTGGCATATCACTATATTACTTCAGTGGCCAAGTAATTTCCCATCGCCTCAGACAAGTTTACAAAATGTTAAAAGAAAATGCTAATAGAAATGTTAAAAGAAAAGGAAAATTTACTTTGATGTTTAAGTGATGACTAAGTGAATGATAATTTCTGATAACTAGATTATACAGTGAGATATTACAGTTAGACTAGCAACTTATGTCATGGGAATATTTATGATTTAAAAAGCATCATGTTTTTATTTCAACACAAAATTGTACTGTCCGTGCATTTGCTATACACCATCTAGCCCATCACTACCCAAATGATGGACGCCCCCTACTAGGTAACAAACATTTGTACGCTTGTGGCCATTCGTGTATCTCGGGAAGTACCGAGGTGGGTAGTGGCGTGTAGACCATGCATAGTATCTAGCATCTAGGTATCTAGACGGGCACCCAGGTATACAGGCAGGCACCCAGATCTCTAAACAGGCATCCAGGCATGCACCCAGGCATTATGGCAGGCACCCGTGTATCTATCCTGAACAGTATCTGAATGCATGTCTGCAGTGTTCAAATATAAATTATAATTTGAGAAAAACAGTTTCCAGACAGCATGTTTGGATTCCCATTTTCAAATTGTAAAAAGTGGGCATAATTCAATAGCATTCCAGCTAGCTTTGGTATGAGAAAAAAACCGAAGAGACGTCCAGTTGGCATTCACCATACAAAACTCATAGGCATTGTTAGTTTTGGTATTTAAATATCAATTTCTTGCGAATTCTGGCTGGGGCTGTTTTTATGAACCAGGGTTCCATTGCAAAGCAGAGCTTGTTGCGTGAACCTTGGCCCAACCACCCAATCAAGGAATTCCGATTCAATGGCAGAATTTTGAACGAGAGTTTAACGTGCCGTCAATGCACCGACACGGCCGCCCCGGTAACTCGTCCCCGGCCTTATCGGGCCAGTTGCCAGCTGACCCTCCCAGCCGGGGGCTAAATGCGAGAGCGCGAAGCGACTCGAACCATGTCTTGCCAGGACAGGGGAGACTCGTACAGGCCGACGCTCCAACCAACTGAGCTACCAGGGCGGCTACCAGATTCACTTTTCATATGTTGATCTGTTGATAGCAATGAAGATATTGTAGCTGTATCTCAAGTGCAACCAGGTGTAAGGGGCGAAGTTGATCATATACGAATGATCAGAAATATTTACATATATCACACTCCAGAATGGCTCAATTTTTTTTCATGCATGGACCAATGTGTGTATACTGTTTCCTAAATAGGAAAACAAACCTATAATAATACCTCATAATAAAATACACATGACACATCCATAACTTCCACACAAGCCTGCTCAAATTGGAAACAGCGAGTTTTGGCAGACGGGTACAATATGTACCTATATGTGGCTAAGCTTGCCCAATGGGTGCCACTGTGCATGTGTTGTTTGTTTAACCTTCATCCCTCAGGTGTTTGGTCGTCCATAATTTGGCAATGTGTTTAGGAGATTTGCACTGGCACCCCTGGTGTCATATGCTAAACAGATTCATGGAAGCAAAACATTTCAGGTGTCATACGTCAAGCCAGGCAGTGGCCAGATAGTGCCAGGAGTATGGCCAGGGGGGTCTTTGGAATAATTCCTTGCTTGTGAGTCTAAACTTCTTGGGGGATTAGACATTCGGAACAATCACGGACAACACTATGTGGCAGGCAACAGACAAAGCCATTTGTAATCAGAAATCATACCTTCCGCAGAAGTTGGGTCAGTGCCTGAAGACGAATTATCCGCTGATATTTCCACGACTTCTTGCTTAACTTTGAAGTCAGGGGGGTCGTCTGAAAGACAAAGCGCGTGGTTAATGTTCAAGATCCGTCACCAACATGTCAGCAATGTGACAACTCAGCTTCGCTTGCCGACCAATATATGGAGGAGCTGCTGAGGCACACCTTGAGGGGCTTGACACTTCAGCATGCACTTCCTGTTTACGCAACGCGGGAGTATGGCCGTCAGCACTATTAGCCTTTGCCAACGTGCAGTTAATATCAAAGTAATGTATATACTCATCCAGTACATCCAGCGCTTACCACATCACCGCGAACCGAACGACACGAAAGGCGGAGCCACGGCTTCGCTACGGAGCTGGCGTTAATTGTCTGAAGAACTATGATATTCATTGGCAGGGAAATTCCGGCGCACAGTTGCGTTCCGTAAAAAGCACATCTTTGAAAATACTTGCGCCCTTCAATTCGGATTCATGATTCGCTTTTGCCTGTCAGAAGAAGTCTAGTTGCTTCCCCGAATTTGCTAACATTTTATCCATAAGCAATCCAGTGGAAGAAATTGCATGATGTGAAGAACATTCACGTTTGCAAAGAACCTTCCATATAATCTTACCTGGAAGTATATACATAGGCGTGCTCGAAAATTCCATCACATGGCTACAGGTTTCTTCTTTCAAGGAAACTGAAAATACAACATAGAAAGTAGCATAAATTACTGTACAAATTGCAACAACTTCGAAAGTAGCATAGCTATTTTGAACATACCTAAGCTTTCAAGAAGGAGAAATCGAATGCATTGAACAGCCTTGGTAGAACAGAGACAGTTGGTTAGTTATTTTGCCTTTAGGGCGCTTCGACCGGTAGAACAGTCATAAAGGGTTGAAGTGACAAGGGCGCACAATAGTATCACAAAACAGGCGCAAAAGATACGAAACTCACAATCCACCAGCACAAGTTGTAGGAGACCAAAATCCTGACAATGCGCAGTCGCCACAGCATATCTCATAATGTGAATGATGACAACGTCATACCTGACCTTTTAACTGCAGGAAAAGCTCGGCTAAAACTATGAGTGTGAAGTTAAATGTTAACTTAGGCAACATTCTGTACCCGATTACCGTCAGCATGACGTAAATATCACCACTCATTGACATTATTCAGCAGTAATACAAAAAAAAACATGGATGCAGTAGGTTGCAAAGCGGGAAACTTCCTTCGAAACAATTTGCATTCCACAGCAGCATAACCGAAATGACAAGGACATACTTACTGGTGCAACCTGGTTTGCTACTGAACCTCGAGCATGTTCCCGTGAACGGATGCATGTACACCATCGAGTGAATTGTGGTAGTAAAACCCCCACTCAGCTTGGTTCCTTGAATAATAAAAGCACCACTCCTTCGAGAAACTGTTCCTGGTATGAAATCATTTGAGGAACTATGAGAGTACAATCATGTGTGGCAAACAAAAGACAAAGCCTAGCGTTAGTTACTTAGCTATTAGGGCTTTAGGGCGCATCGACTTCAACAAAGCCTAGATATTGAGAAGCCATACCATATTCAGAAGCTTGGTTGAGGTTGTGTGAAGACAAAATTCCCTCTGCAAAATCCACCTCTGCTTTGACCTTAATGTTGAGTTGATCATGTTAAAAAGGTGACTGCTCCAGGATCATGACAATAACAGCGGTGCAATACGACAGGAAATTTATGCGAGTCTCATTTGCCCAACATATTAGCAGAAGGTGGAAATAAACAACACATTAGCCATCGCCTAGCAGTATTCCCAGCCTCTCATATGAGAGGGTTGATCGCATCCCACTCGACGCTAATCCAAATCAAGACAAAGGCATAGAACATAAACGATGGATGTTTATAAGGCCAACTGAGGGTACATCTTTCGATGAATCGGCAACCCTCCTGGACAAGACAAAGAGAAGAAATTTCGGGAAGGCCAGCATCAACAGCTTCAGCCAGGTGGTACAACAAATTTGTTTCAGATATAGCCTGACATATGCACCGGAATAGAACAGATTACACAATTTCAATTAACCATTTAGACCACTTGGTTGGTGTGACAGCAAAGTTGTCAACTCAAGCACTTGCAGTTTGCACCAATCGTTATAGATCAGGTAATTACAATAAAAGTGTATCAACATGCATTGGCTCATCGTACTACAGATAACATTCCCCTGCATAATAATGGGATCAATTTTGCTTCAGGAACACCTTGTAGGCTTATGAGCACAATGCACCCCGAAAATCGTAAGTTTTATGATTTCATTTCGAGAAAGACTTCGTCACCATGAATGTAAGGGAAGCTTTGGTGTTGTTATATGTACTGTTGAACGAGGCGCCCCCAATCACTTCAACATTCAACAAGAGCCCCATGGAATGTGCCTCCCTTTGAACCACATGGGCGCGCCCACTGCCAACATGCATTGTGCCCCCACACCCACCCCTCCCCAATAATTTTCCGAAATAAATACTATTGAAAGCAGGGCAATGCATTCCGGACTCAACCTTGATGCCGAGACATAAGATGTTACCTGGAGGTATGTACTTTGAAGTTCTCCAAACTCGACTGCTGTTTTCCATCACAAGACTGGTAGTCTTTGACATGGAAGCTGAAAATAAGATAGGTATGATCCACAGTAGAGAAAAACGTTCCCCTCACCACCTTTCAGTTCAATAAATCATCAAAATCATTCAGATAACATCACAAAAACCAGAGAGACATATTTTGGTCAATGCAGAAAACATGTTACTTCCCACAGGAAAATATGGGAAGTGTACAGAAGAAGGCATTTTGGGTGGGATAATACACAACGAAAACTAATGTACAAGTACAATAAGGAACAGGCCAACCTAACCTACTAATGTTGGATCGCTTAAAAATTACTGATGTTGGATCGCCTGATGTCTACTAATATTTGATCGCATAAGACCTACTGATGTTAGACCGCCTACTGCCTACTGAGCCGAATGCACACATCAGATTTGCACAATGCGAAGATAATATCACAGAAAACACATGACTAGATCATTTCTATGCAACCAATATCATTTGATTGCCAAAATTCCATGATTAAAATGCTTCCAATCATCAAACGGAACATTGAATGCCGCTGCCATGTCCAAGAGAAACACACAAATTCATCATGACTAACAACAAAAGAAAGAAACAAATAAAAAAGGAAGGAGCTGGCTGAAGGCAGTGTGGGTGTCGAACGCCATCGGTGATTGAATTACGTGCAGGTGTTCACAAAGGACGTGGAGAACTTAAGGGAGCAACAGTGGGGACCATTATAGGTAATATTAATCAAGCAGGTCAGGTGCAGGATGAGAGGAGTTCCAGCACAGAAGATGGCAGTACTGGTACCCAGGATGGAAGTGGACAGTGGAAGGTGACTAAACATAGGAGCACTAGGATAGCTTTCATAAAAGTGTACTCTATCGTGGAGCTCCAGAAAAGGTTTGCAAGAGCAGGATAATAATGCAAGTAAAGATGTCGGTGGGAGTGAGCAGGTAGCTAAAGATAGTGAGTGGGAAGTTTTTTGTTAGGGGCTCAAGGGTCAGGTATACGAGCAGTTCATATTGTAGTAGGAACCGAGACAGGTGGACCAGAGCCCGGTACCCAGGGGACCAAGTGAAGGATGTTGGGGATAGCCTGGAAAGGGCTACACAGGGAAGAGCTCAGGGGGCAAACGCAGTTGTGCGTGCGGGTGTTCGCACGCACTCCGGAGGGCCTCTCACGTAACGCGCACTGAAAGGGAGGGGTCGGATTCGCCCACTTCCAAAGATCTGTGAAATTGCTGAAATTGCTAGTAGCCCATAATTTGCAGGTCAGGTTGCGGCTGTAGTGAACTCGCTGCAGAATATATGTAACGGCGAATACCAATGCCTTCAGAGGAAATCAAATCGATATCGGACACCACGCCACTATGCCGACGAAACCTGTATGACCTTGAACGTTCGGCAACCGGGCGACCGGTCGGTCGACTTTGCACTCCTGCAGTTTCTATATTTCCCAACGAATTGCAGATATTACTTTTGCATAGAATGCACGGATCAATAAATATTCACGAAATCCAACGTTTCGATCCCAGCACCCGTGCAGTTTTTTAGATATCGTTCAAAACAGGAGGGGTGGGCGAATTTCGCTGTCCATCCGTTACGCGTGTAAAAAAGGTACGCAGAGACGGAACCGAGGAAACTGTAGAAGAGATCGTAGTTTAGGGGCGCATCGACTGCATAGGTCAAATAGCTAGAAGAGATCTATAGGCACTAGAACATTCATTCTTCCAAGGCTAAGTAAGTGAAAGCAATTAGTGGCAGTCTCAGCTCCCAGGTACAAAAATATGGTGGCCAAGCTTTGCATGGAGAATAGGGTGAGGCTTTCGATGTCTGGAGATACTTTTGGGGAGGACAGACATACATGCCCAACATGCGTTCCACCTGAGCACCAAGAGGAAATTTGAAATTTCCCAGCAACGGATACGACGAGGTTCTGCGTAAGTGTTAAATGCAGGGAACCATATCACGGGGGATGAACCTGATCAAGTGGGAAGTATTTGAAGTAAGGAAAGAATGCCTTCTGTTCTCGATGTAAATGCCAGCAGTGTTAGGAACAATACTGAGGAACTGCATGCATAAATGTTTATCTGACAAGCAAGATTTGGGGTGCATAACTGAAAGCTGGATTAATGCAAGCATACTTGGAGATAGCTTCTAGGAATTTGAATTCGTAGGTTACAGCATGCAGGCTCATGAAAGGAAGTCAAGGATAGGAAGTGGGATACTCTTGTATGTGAGGTGAGGTATGAAATGCTAAGCGATAGGGCATGGTATCTGTAGTGAGGAAATATAACCTTTATGGTTAGATATCATACTTATAAGTATAAATAGGTTATGGATTTGGGCTAAGGTTAAGGATACTATTACTACTAGCATACAAAGTTAATGATACTACCAGAGGCCACCAAATCAGAACGAACACACTGATAGGTTGATGCAGGAAGAGATAAGTAGTGTATGATATGACCGCATTGTTCGGCGACTTCAACATAATCCCGTTCGGAACCAGAACCACAAGTGTAACAACATTCGGAAAATATACAAGAGCATGAAGGATAATTTTGGGGGAAATGTGTTCTGGTGCTTTCTGGTGTCATTTCAATGAAGTTGACATATAGTTACCGTGGAAATGACAGCCTTTCAAGATAAGGCAATACATGCTAAAGTGTCTATATCTGCTGCCAAGAGGCACTGGCACCTCTCTCCCTCCTTAGCACCTAAAAATACACTACATGAAACGATGCATTTTATCTTTTCACAACTCAACCATATAATTTTTTGGCATGCTTTGTGCACCTCCAGCTTTCTCATTTCCATCACACTTCTTTTTGGAGACCCACCCCCTCCCCCCCCTAAACCTTCAGAAAATCCTGGCAGTGCCACTGGTTATATCTAAATTATGTTAGTCGTTGTAGTAATAAATGAACATCAAATTGTTACAAACAGGAGTGAAACACATGCGACTGTACAAAAACGCGTTTCTATGCCAATGCATGCTATGCACTCTCCCTCAACAAAATATAGGAAAAGTGTGGAAGAAAAGGGTGGTTGGGTTGAGATGGATGGGGTAATATGTAATGGAGAATGCAAACTTACAAACACAAATTAACCTAACTTAACCTAACCCTCAGTATGTTTATGGCAATGTTTGATCACCTACAACCTACTGATACTGTATCAACTAAAACACATTGATGTAGAATCACCTAAAACCTACAGATGTTGGATCACCTAAAACCTATGGATACTACCTGCTGGATCGCTTAAAACTGAGGAATGTTGGATCGCCTAAAACACATGGATGTTTCATCATCTAAAGTCCATGGATGTTGGTTAACTTAAAATCTACTGGTGCCAGGTAGTCCAAAACCTTTGCACCCAAAGCATTGGTAGCGGTTAATGAGGTACTAGGCAACTTGATCACAACTCACCATATGTGGTCGCACACAGTGATCATGAAGGGAATACAAAACATTGATGTCATTCTTATATAAATTTATAAACACACTGCAACAGAATACCGCCTGGAACCAAGGTAACCTATTGTGCTTTAAGGTGTTCATGAGATAAACTTCACACACATATTACTGCCATAAAACAAACCAAGTGATGAAATTTGATTGTTAGGTGAGAGTATGCTTTTTTGTAAGTTGTTAATTTGCTTTTCAAAAATGACATCAGAAAAGCATTGTTCCCTCAAAAGAAGGCTAAGTTAGGTTAAGTTAGATTTTTAGGTGGAAAATCAAGAACAACAAAGATTGCTTGATGTTATCCCACATTATTTTGGGGATTTTTATTGAAAGGGAGGTTTGGCTTTGTTATGATCTAATGCTATCAACCCCCTGCCATATTCTAAATTGTATAGTCCACTGATCAGTCCAGAAGAATTGTTCTTCATTTGATCTAGCATACGGACCATTTTATAAATAATGGCCCCGTGCCCATACGCAATATTCAAGGTTTTGTTACACATGGGCTCAATACAATTTTGCCATCAATTTCTTCCTATATTTTACATACTCCATTTGATGCTCACTAGCATTCTGATTGCCTTCTTCCTAGGTGATTGCTTGGTGTATTTACATGTTCAGGCAAGGTTGGAATTCTTGGAACTTCACCTTCCAGTGCAATGTTTATGAACGTGGCTAACATGACATGACTGGTTCTTTCCTGTACAAATGCATACTTTTCAGTTGGCAGGCAAAATAACATACAAAATGGGCTTGGAGTTGGGGAAAATAGCATGCAAAATTATGTTCCAAGGAAAAGTTCAGCATAACCTAGTGATTCAAGTCCTTATATCAAGTTTGAGGCTCCAGACACCCTGATCCACCTGGGATCTGCAGCCATGAGTGTGACCCCAAACCTATCTTGACTCACCCGTCACCTTCACATATTAAGCCCTCAATAATTTCGCAAAACCTACACCAATGGGGAGTCATATATAACTCTAATGATTACACAAATGAATCCCTGTTCCAAACCCCAAACAAACCACATTTCACCAATATAGTCATTTAGGATCAATCAGAAAGAACTACCTTGCTCAATTGAGCAGATTAATATTAGCTGCCATTGAAGTTTCGCAAGTCCATTCCATAGACCAAAGTTCAAATACCAGAGTTTACCACATGACAAACTAGACAATGCATCACACACATGCATATGAGCAGTGGAATGAAGGACACAGGTGTCTTCACTGTTGGGGGAGAGTGGTGTGAGCACTGGGAGCAGTTCCTCCTGCAACCTCTAAACACGGCATAGGAGCAAAATGATCAAACCTAGCCAATGCAGCATGAAACTCAAATGCTAACTGCTAAGCTTTATAGTCTCACCTGACCATGCTGAAAGGATATGCATACCACACCAGCAGGAAAAATGGCATTCACCATGCATGATATTTCAAGAGTAAATTCATTTGAGAAAAAAATCACCTGGTTTGGAAGTAATGATATTTCCATTACAATGCACTTTAATGCACATTAATCATTTAATCATTCTGGGAGATTTCAACCTATCATCAGTGCACTGGCAAGATGGTGTTGCTAGCACAGTGTGTATTACTCCCACAAGTCGATTATTTGTTGACTGTTTTCATATGCTTGGCATGGCTCAATGGATTCACCAGCCTACCTTTGTAAATCCTGGGAACACCCTGGACTTAATTTTAGCATCTGAAGTAGATAGGGTGGGACTGGTGGAGATATTGCCCCCCCCCCCTGACCAATGCCAGCACTGCCCTATTCCAATTGACTATTATTTCCAGGCAAGCAAATCAACTATACCTAGCAATACCACACTGCAAAGGTGTTGGTACAGAGGGAATTATGTAACTATGAAGAAATGCCTGTCTGAATATGAGTGGAGGCTTGAGTTTCAGCGTCTGGACACTAGTGGTATGCACAAAGGTTCTTTGAATATTATCAGCTCTTACAGACTTATACATTCCAAGAGTTGTGCCAAAGGTACATCCTCCATGGCCAACCAGATCTCAGAGTATATTAAGCAGGCAAAAGGTTGCATGAAAATGTACCAACGGAACAGAAATCAACATGGGAGACCGTCTACACAGGCAGGTCTTTCACTGAGATAATTTCAAGATTTAAATAGACAGCATAGAAACTTTAGTATTAACTCCAGATCAAGCATAGGTTGTCATTTATTTGCAAACCATCATCCAAGGAATTTCATTTATACATATATGACACTAGAAAATCAGCAGAACATCCCTGAGGCCATGGAGGGGATATGAACTGATGAACACACAAGTGATTGTCACAAAATGGCCCAAGATATTTTCTGGGGCATTTTCCTCAGTATATTGTACAGATAGCCTACCCAGCCCCACACCAAATTACTGCAAACAGCACTGCAAAGCATTGAGAATACAGAAGCTGATGTGCCCAGAATGTTATGTTAGGTGGATGGATCCCACAGCATGGGTTCTGATGAGATCCACCCTCAATTGCTTGCATCTTGTCGTGTGGAGATTGTAAAACCACTTTCCATCATTTTTAGATCATCCCTCACTACCGGAAACAATCTTAACTGTTGGAATAACTTGCAAGTTATTCCAATCTTTAGGAAGGGTTGAAGGTATGATGAACTCAATTATTGACCAGGGAGTCTGACTTCTGTACTATGTAGAAATCCAGAATGCTGAATTGTTGAGAAGCTGACAGCATATTTGGAGGACCATCACTTGCTGGATAAAGGTTAATTTGGCCTTGGAGGCTCCATACCTCCAATGAGATAGGCCAAATTGGCATTGGAGTATGATCCATAGAGGATCAGCTATTGTTGATATACAAGACTCTCTACCTGGCTAGATGAGGGCTATCTGGTGGATGTAATTGTCTTTGAATTTTCAAAGCCACTTGATGCCAATCATGCTCTCCTACTAACAAAACTGAGAACCATCGGAATTTCAGAGATAATCTTCATTTCGATTCAAAATTGGGCACATTTTTGATAAAATGTGTTTTTTGAAATTTGGGAAAAACTTTTTCAGAATAAGATGTTTATGAACATGACTAAGAGGATGTCACCACTCATTTTCGGTGCTGATGCTTACTTTTCAATTTGGATAATGACTTGGATTTGGATAATCCAATTTGGACTTCAATTCACTTCAATTGGGACTTCAATTTCAGTTCCAATTCCATTTTCAGTTCCAATTCCATTGTCAGTTCCAATTGGGACTTCAATTTGGATAATGATAATGATAATGGATAATGATAATGCCACATTGGTGTAACGACATCATAAGTATGGCACTGAGGCTTTGACTGGCTAATGCTACAAATGGTTCACATACCTTAATGAGATGGTCAAAATACGTTAACCTAAACTAACCTAACCCAACCAAGCCTAACCTAGCCTAACCTAACCTGCTTACCTCTTGGTTTATCATACCCATTGTTAGTTATTGTGGTTTAGGGGCGCATCGACTGCACAGGTCATATAGCTATCATAGTCATACTTTATATAATGTGCCATGAGGTTAGGTTGACTGGCTAATCCTACAAATGGTTGGTTCACATACCTTAATGAGATGGTCAAAGTAGCTTATCCTAACCTAACCTAACCTGTTTACCTCTCGGTTTATCATGGCTATAATTTATATAATGCACCATGAGGTTAGGTTCGGTAGCTAGTTTGACCATCTCATTAAGGTATGTGAACCATTTGTGGTTGGTTATTGGTTTTACGACACGTCGACCGTTGAGTCATGTAGCGTCGCCAATCTCTCACGCCGATTGGTCGCGGGCGAAGAGTAGCAGCAGGTGAGACTCGAACCCACAACATTTCGATCGTGAGACGAGTATCTCACCCCTAGACCACTCGTCCCCTGAACCATTTGTGGCATTAGCCAGTTGAAGCCTCGGTGCCATACCTATGACGTCATCAACCATACCGATGTGATGTCATCATTCAAATTGAATTCAACATCATATTCTGAAAAGAAAAGAAAAATTCCAAAACATCTTTTATCAAAAATTTACCCAAAACGGTATCTGTGTGAGGGAAATGAAGGTGAAGTACCTTCCAGGAAGCCAAAGGAAATTCCACGTGAGGTACCCACGGGCTTGGTACGATGTAGGTGCTGTTATTAATTATTTTGTTTCATTATGAATCACATGGCATCCGAGTGAGAAACTTACTTTCCGGGTTGGGAGTCGGAGTGCATACCGATTTCTTCCGGAGTACATTTGCATGGAAATTATTTTTTTGATGCATGGAATCTGCTTACCAGTAACTGACCAGAAAAACCTAAATCAGTGCCTACATAATATGCATAAGTAATATCATTCTCATTTTTGGTCAAATCAAATGCCAAAACATACAAACAAAGAAGTGAACAACGGATGGCACCGCCTGGCAGTGACCCGTAATAATCAGCACTGTTTTGTTTCTTATAACTCACAGGAGAAATGAGTTTTCCTTTCACTGTTGGTCTCAGTACAAGGCTAGCCATATGAAAAACAAACAAAAATACTTCACACTTCTCCCTCAGCTCAGAGCACATACCTACCTACACAGCCAACTTCACACGTAATACAAACGCAACTCTGCTACCGCACACTCCACAGTTGGATGTGATCAAAGCAAAGGATCAGTCAAGGTCTTGTGTTTACTGTTAACTTGTCTGGACACTGTTAACCATGTGTTCAAAGTTGCTAATGGTTATGACATCATATATAAAATACCTTGCATTGATCCGTTGACACAGATGTCATAACAGAAAATGCTAACGCAGCCAATTTTGAGCGGTGGTCTCCGGGACTCTGGAGACGTCTCTTAAAACTGTCAAAGTGTCCCACTATAGAGTGGCAGGAACACAGGTATTCCAAGATGCCGCTCCAGAGCCGGAGAACATTGTTCTCAGTGCGCATGCACATCATCTTGCAGGTTGCTGTTGGCACGTTGTCGGGAATTCCGGTGGTTGATATTGATGGAGTGTGTGAAGCTGTGGTCCGGCTGCTGACTGCTACAAAAAGTGATTAGTTTGAGTGGTGACCGGGAGTGGAATAACCAGCATTTTTTTTGGTGTCGTTCTGTGTTTGTTTTTATTGATATCTTTGTTCCCACATTTGTGTCGGAGTACATGTGAAGCCCATCCTATCCAGCATGAACCCGGAGTGCAAAAATGTTTTCAGAGATAAAATCTCTTAAGAAGTACCTTAATTCCCACCCTGCATGGCATACACTCAGAGTTCCAGGTTTTTGCAGATAACCTAATGATATACATCAAACTGAAGTAAAAATATATCACAGACATGCTGGATGGCATTTTACAGGCCCAAAAAGGTGTAGATACTCTGGTTTGTACACCCATGTCATGGGGACTAGCAATGAACAACAAAAGTGCAGTTATTAAAGTCATAATACAGTCATAAAGTATTAAGGCTTAATAAGAGCCACAGGGGCCCATCTGGGTTAAGCCTATCTAGAAAAGGTACTAGAAATGTACATACTCTCACCCCAATCAATCCCTTATCCCAAGTTCCAAGGAAGCTATATATTCCAGTCTATCTAGCACCACTCACTTGCTACCACATAACAGCCTCAGCAATCACAAGCTGCTCCCATCATACCCATCGTACCACCATAGACAATCTCATCAGCATCACATCCCGAAGGAAGGTGCCGAATCCACTGCTAGGCACACCCCACACAAATTCATAGTGTTCAGATTTAAGAAGACAGGTAATCTTTACCTTTCGGCTGACACATACTGCCAAGGTTAGTGATTTGGAAAGAGGTCTCGCATACAATGTCGCATATATTTCATGACGTCATGGCCAAAAAAAATTGCTTCGGAAGATTCTGGTTGTTCGGTTCGGTTAGGTTAGTTTAGGTTAGATTATATTATGCTATGATACATTTTGTATATTATGCTACATTATCTTAGCACAGGTTAGGTGGTAATCTTTACCAACACCTGACTCCTGTGATGTCACTTCCCTGACTCCTGTGACATCACTGTTCCCTACTGTACAACTCTTTACAAATCACTAACCTTGGCAGTATGTGTCGGCCGAAAGGTAAAGATTACCGCAATCTTTCTCATAACTAGGGGACCAAGCTTGGACATAGTATTCAAAAAGCACACCATGGCTCATATGACTGGAATCATCTATGCATGAATATGAACATGATGTGATAATATGAAGGCATGATAATATGAATAATCTTGGCCCTTACGCAGTGAAATTTTTTTTTACCGTTTTGCATGGAAAATCACAGTTAATGAAAGTTTTAGGTTTTCATCCTTGGTGATGACTTTCATCTTTTCATAAACATATTACAAACACAGATGGTCGTTGTTGTGATGGAACTAAAGTGCATGTTTGCAATGTTTTCATCCTTGTCTTTTGTTTTTCCAGCAGGTATCAATAGTCTCACTCTCAGGTGAATATAGAATGAGCTTTGAGACAAATGCATATCATCACAAACCTAATGGACCTGTAGTGAAGATGTTCCTGGCAGGCTGAAAATTATTGTATAATGAACTAGATGTGTCTATCTTCATGAAGCTAGGCATGAAGTTCACAGTGTATCTTCACAATCAGAGGATTATATAGCATGATGAACATAAGTGCAGCAATCTATGAATATGCATGAATCCATGAAATACAAACTCATACCATGCATCTTTAAAAAAAAACCATGTGAAGCTGTAGCATAACCAGAAATTCGGCCGAGGTGACACACTTAAGGGCTGAATCATGACATTGGCCAAACCCAAGTAATTGTCAGCTAATGCAGGGGGGATTTGGAGCAAGGGGGTGGGGGCATCACCAGCCTAGATAGCCTGATTTGAACTAAAATTATCCTTTATTCATGCTCTCCAGAAAAAACGGGACATTTTATGTGAAGAAAAAATTATTGTTTTAAACTAGAGCTTGCACCTAAACCATACAAATCAGGTATTTTTCGTCAGCGATTTATTAAATCTTACACAACCCACTGACTGACAACGGGCTGGCTGGATCCACCCATGAGCTGAACCCTTAACAGCGTTAAATCTCATGACTGAGTACTATCTCAGCACTGATTACAGGCAAATAATGCAGGTATACAAATCTACATTAATAAATACAGAAATTCCCAAACCTCGATCCTATTCAGCGACGTACGAGGGCTCAGCTTTGTTTTTCGAAGTCTTGTGTGTGTCACAATTGTAGGCATGTATTTTGAAGAAAAATAGAATTGATAAAATGTTCCGATATTAATATATGATTCTCTTCAGATGTAAACAGAGAAATAAAGCTAGAATTGTTTCTTCATTCATCTTAACCTTACACTAATAAATTTCACAAATACTGCAAATATTAGCAAACATTGTTTATCAAGAACATGGGATGACAAATTTCATCCTCAGGCTGGCACATTCCAGGAGGATGAAAAACACATGAAAATAGAGGTGAATTTGTGGATGAATACTGGCGAGCATGATGGATAAATCAAAGATCAAAGCAAATATTTGAACGTCTCATCGTTTTCTACACATTATAAAAGGACAATAACGCTCTGCCGCGCGCGGTACAAGGAATTATTCATACGTTCATCTGTGTGCTTTTTCGGCCAGTCTGAAGGATGAAAAATCCAGGTAAACGCTGGGCTTGATATACGGAAGTGCTACGAATAAATCGCACAACAACTGGGATTTTCCAACTCTCCGTTCATTTTAGTGCGTGAAAATTAGCACAAAAACACTTCCAAAGGTCTTCCTTACGTGCCATATTTTTTATAACGCAAGAGCTCCTGACGTGTGGATGCTTGGAAAGTATGCTGCAAATGGAGACCAGTTCCGTGGTGATATGGCAAGGCAATACTATAAGTGGACAAAAATATAATTATTTCAAGTTCATTTTCTGATTTGAGCACACAAAATACTCGACATGTGCACATTTAAGTTAAAATTATGGTGTTTTTCAATCGCCATTTGTCGATAGCTCACTGACTTTTTCCTTCGTCACAGGTAACAATCTGAATGCCATAATTCTCCCTTGTAGTATAAATATTTGATCCTAGTTTTTTTCATGGCATTCTTTATATTGTTCCAAGTCCTTTCCAGTATAATAGCCTCCCAGCCGTGCAGTTTAAATATAAAAAATAAATTGCGAAGTGTGCATTGTGTCCTATGGCACTATAATTTGTCACGAAAGCGCAAAACATCACTGCGGCGAATTTTGTTTCCATTCCATTGTTTTCATAGCCTTGCATTTGGCATATACGTGCATACAGTGCAACGTAAGTTCTATGTGTTCTGCCTTGAGCGGAGTTAACCTTAAACCACCTCATCCAACATTGCACAGATGTGTGGTACAATGTAGATGATGAATATCTCAATCTAGATTGGTGATATATTAGTGGCATATCTGCGTGTGCTGTTCGAAGAAAAGCATATGGTCGAGGTAGGGCGAGTGGATTCTAAGGTTGTTCTGCTTTGTTGGGAGGGCGCAGATTCAGAGCTGAATGAGGCTGAAATAGATATTGTAGGTGAGAGACAGTATTGGATCTAAGGAGGCCGAATGGGCTGCCCCCCATGCCCAAAGGGGAACGCCACCTCATCTGCTAGAATGCTACCCCTCTAGCCTCCTTTCCACCCCCTACTGTTGAAGTGCCACCCATCCGGGAGGTCGGAGTGCACCCCCCCCTCCCCCTCTGGTCCCTGCTTCTTAGGAAGGCAAGTTAGTGCCACCCCAGCACATCTTTAGCTTCCACCAGCCCCACAGCTTAAATTCCGGTATCCGACCCTATTTGAGACTGAATTATGTGATGCTGAATATTCCTACAGGGGAGGAGCCTTAAAATGTTGCAAGGTGTGGACAGGGCAGGAATTATGGATCCAGCACCAAATTATAGGCATGAGGACAAGTTTAAAAGAAACTATGAATTTACAAAAGAAGTGGCTAAAAGAAGTAGCTAAAGAAGCATGAAAGATAATGCAACTATGAGCCACAGGGGCCAATGGCATAGAAACAGGGCAGTTCCCCCCCCTCCAGCTTTGAAGCTGGTAGGCATTACCTGACATCTTCTCATGGTCTGAGCACCCAGACTCTCTCCTCCCCCCCCCAGTAGAAAACATTTCAGTCTCATAGCACATCCTGCCGCCTCACTCCCCCCCCCACATGAAAAAAAATGTTCCTTATGGCCCTGACAGGGGCCATCTTGGTTACACTTTGTGGACACTATGAACTAGTTGTCCACAACATTTGTCGATTAGTTATCCATGAAATAATGAAAGGAAATTATTTTCTCCTCTTAATACCAGTCTATGCTATTTTTATAGATTGCTATGCATACTGACAATGCCAATTGTGCGTGATAGCTGGTTCCAATGTTAACTACCCTGCTGGTAAAGAAAGACTGTCTTGTCTTTATCCTGATATGGTCAACTTTGATTTTGAATTGATGGTCTCTAATAACTAATTGTATAATTTGTATTATCCTAGAGATGGATCTGTTGCTGACCATGAATAAATGTAAATACCTTGATGAGACCTTCTCCGCTTATTTTTCTGTATCTAAGTGTGCACACATTCATATCTTTTTTAATCTTGTCTCATATGCTAGGTTGCTCAAATTACTAATCCTCGTTTGCACTCTCTCTAAATATTACCAACTTTTTCCATAGCTATAAGGGATCAAGCTCCACTATTTAAAATGTGCCCTAAAATTTTGTTATTGCTTCTTTTGTATGTTGTCCATAATTTGTGGACACAATATGATATACACAATTTTCTGTTCACAATAACACCTAAGTCCTTCTGTTGAGTCACAGCTATTACTTGGCTACCCATCAAGTATGGATTCCTGATATGATGTCTACCTACATGCATTATTCGACACTTATCAAAGCTAAATTTAATTTGGCACTTTTTATACCTTTTCAATACTATTTACGAATATTGTGACCAATAGTGGTTCCAGTACTGACCATTGCAGTACTTCACTAAGAGCATCTTGTCATGAAATCTTCATGCCACCTAGCACCACTCTCTACTGTCTATCTGAAAGCCATAGCTCAAATTGATTTTCATATCAGGATTAAATCAATATGATGTCTTATCACACTTGTCTGTAGCAAAATCCAAAAAGTTCAAGATATTTGTCAGCGAGATCAACCTTGTCTAAACACATGCTGGGTGTCTCGAATCAATATGTTCGCTTCCAGAAAACAACCATTATATCCGTAATAATTGGTTTAAGCAGCGTATATCCTAAGGATGTTGGTCCTGCACTTACATAACTTCATTCAAAATGGTGTGATCCCCGCATTGTCCCGACTAGACGCTGCCTCAATCACGCCGTGATCTAGTAGAGATCGCGGCGCCTTGCCCGCGGTATTAACTGCAAAAAAATTGTCGTATCTCTACCACTGACCCAAACTAATCTGTATCCGTTCTTTGACAGTAACGCCGCTGCTGCCTCAATCCTGTGTGCCGGGATCCTGCTATCCTGGTTTGGTCTGGCCGCATCGTCCGTCCATCACCTACATCAGACCTTCCTGCCATCCTTCTGAGGTTGGTTTTTCACCTACATCCTGTCCTGTGTTCTTACGTCGTTGTCTTGCTGCTTGGATCCGTGGGTATCAGGAATGGTGAAAATTAAATCTGATGAAGCTGTCGTATGCTATATATGTCTCAGAAATATCAGAAAAAGTAATGCTAAGCGACATGCGCAAAACGTGCACAGGGTGGGGGGAAAAAACTTAAGGACTTTAGCAGGGCATGTGAGAGAGAGACAATGCGACGGAAGAGGCGGGATCGAGATGTCCGTCCAGACCCGATCGGATGTAGCACTGCTGTGGGGACGTCTGGAGACGATGCCACGCCAACTGCACCAGCAGCAACCACTGACTCTGCCTCCCTCGACTCTGACAGTGATGTAGACGATCCCAGCACAGGTATTGAAAAAGTCATTTTAAGACACTGCCCTTACGCACATTATTACTTGGATGGAATTTAGGTACATTTTGTGGACATGCATAGGCATCACAGTAATAAACTTGCGTTTCCATCAACACATTGCTGGTATTGCACGAGAAGGTGGAAGTATTTCCAGCAACCAAGTAAGTCTAACCTTAAGTAATTCTCCTCAATTTATGAAGACCATTGTATACTACTCATATCACAGGAGGCCTCTTGGGATTTTACTCGGCCCTAGCTCGCGGCCCCCACCAAAGCGAATTGGCAGCGCGACGTCACAGCGTAATGAAGGTTTCCCTTCACAACTTTACAGTAATGAGGGACGTCACTTTTTGGCGAAATCAATCGCCAAATGAAACGTTTTTAGTTAAAACCTTTCCTTATTTGAAACTACTTGCCTATAAATATTTCACATTTATTCTGAAATATATCTTGCCAGTCCCACAGCACCTACGAAATAAATATGGTATGGGACGAGCAGAAAATGGAGGGAGTAACTGGATACTACTGAATCACAGGTATGGGATTGCTCTAAGGAATTTGGGGATGTACCTTTGCACAACACATCCTCGAGAAGGTTTCGTAGGTATATTCACTAGCAGGCGCCTCCAGTACTCGTCTGCGCGCCAGCTGATTGAGATGACGTAACGACTCCGCGTAGCAACGTGGCATCTCGAGGACACGGCTAAGGCCCTACGCAGGACTGACTCGCAACTCCTGCGTGCGATTCTCAGCGTCGGAACCGTTAGTGCCTTGTCAAGGCGAGGCATATATGTCGGTTTAATGAGGCGCGTAGCGTGATTCAGTCGAGCCAGACGCGTTTGGATATTGGAAGTGTCGAGTGACTAGTATAAGCCGTGTTCACAAGTCTGTAGTTGAAGCCCATTGGAACTAGCAGAATGGAGCCAAGGTTTGCAATGGTTGGTATGACAAGCTTCGACGGAGGTGGCTCGGTGCAGATATTTTTGGACGACTATGAGAGGTTCAGTAGGCTTCATGATTGGGACGAGAGCCGGAAGTTGGATATGTTGCCATTGTGTCTAACAGGAATCGCAAGGGATGCGTTCGATGCCCTTGGTGCCCGACAGAAGGAGTCTTATAGTGAAGTTGAGCTCGGCCTGAAGGGGAGTTTCAGCAGTGGTAGCTCTGTGGACCACCATGTGGCCCTTATGGATCTCAGGTACGACCCATCCCAGTCGCTAGATGCGTTTGTGATACGGCTTAAGAAGATGGTGTCTCAAGCATTCCCAGGACAGGCATTGGAGGGTCTGCTATACAACCATTTCCTGTCGGCACTTCCAGGCGACCTGTACTCGCCTGTTGTCGCGCCGGGAGCGAGTACTTTTGAGGATGCAGTGGCAAAAGTACGTCACGTGTGCAGTGCCGCTCGGCACGTGATACAGCCGGTGCGCCAGATGGCTGCAAGGGGGGCCCAGCCTGAAGCGTCAGCTGTTGCTCGGTTTGAGAAGACGATAGCCGAATTAGAGCTCCAAGTCCAGACTGGACTCAGGTCCAGTGGACCTGTGCGTAGGCCGCGCGAGTGTTACGCCTGTGGCCAGCCTGGTCACATGAGGTATAACTGTGACAAGCGAGATGTTAGGTGCCCGAAATGTGGTTGTCAGGGGCATGTGCCAGAAGTGTGTGGGAGGTATTTGGGAAACTTCCGCGGGTCCACCCGAGGGGCCATCGGGGACCCGGACCCAGTCAATGGCCGTGAGGAATGGGCTGAGAGGATGTGATTCCGGAAGGGACAAAGGGACCTGGAGAGAAACCGAGAGGGAAGCGAACATAACCGACGGTGACCCAGGCGACCGATGGGTTTCACTGAACGAGGACATGACATTTGTGGCTAAGATTTCGGGAGTCGACTGTAAGTGTCTGCTGGACACAGGCAGCAACATTAGTATTCTGAACCAAGCAGCATTCGACCTTTTGCCAAATTTCCCGAGGTTACGTAAGACTGCAGTGCGGGCCAAGACGGCGTCACGAGATGAGCTGCCACTGGCAGGCAAAGCCACTCTGTGCTTCCATGTTGACGGAATGCCAGTGAACATGAGTGTTTTCGTGTCGGACCACATAGATGTGCCGTGACTACTGGGGCTTGACTTTCTGCGAGCTTGTCCATGCGTGATTGATATGAAGAGAAGGAGATTGATATTAACCCCGGCTGAGTCAGTTCGCTCGGTGTCGGCGGAGGCCGTGTCAGTTGGTCGTTTGGTGATGTCGAGTAGTGTCATAATTGCACCGGGTGAGGAAACAGTTCTGAGGGCATGGGTGCCCAATTGTGACTACATAGGCTCAGCTGTAGTGGAGCCGTCGTTGAACATTTGTGGTCTCGAGTTTGTTCCAGCAGTGGTCGATGTGTAGGGAGTTCTGTCCCATTTGTCGTCCGTAATATTACGACGGAGGCAATTAGCATTCCTAGACGCTCAGAAATTGGCGAACTTGAGGTGGGGTTCGGCGAGCACAGCTTGTACTCCTGGGGTAGTGACGGCGAGCCAGCTTCGAAATACGTAGAACCAAGTGGGCATATTGACCTGAGTAAGTCCCCATTGTCAGAAGCACAGAAGGAGGCGGTCAGACGAGTTATTGACAAACATAAGTTAATGTTTGATGGTCATTTGGGCCACACAACGGTGACGACGCATACAATTGATACTGGTGACCATGCGCCTGTGAGTCAGGCGGCCCGGCGTGTACCACCCCATTTGCGGAACGAGGTGAGGGCGCAAATCGAGACATTAGTAAAACAAGGAGTTCTCGAGGAGTCTGATGGAGGGGGTTGGGCTTCCCCCATATGTTTGGTAAGGAAGAAGTCTGGGCAGTACAGGATGTGCGCTGACATGAGACAGTTGAATGCCGTGACGACGCCCTCGTCATATCCGATTCCGAGGATTGACGACACTATTGAGATCTTGGCAGGATCGAAGATGTGGTGTGTCCTAGATTTGAATAATGCGTATTTTCAGGTAAGCATTGATGAACGGGATAGAGATAAGACTACGATTGTGACTCCATTCGGTGCACATCGGTTTGTTCGTATGCCATTAGGGTGCAAGTCGGCCCCGTCTACGTGTTCGCGTCTGCTGGATATAGTTTTACGTGATTTGCGTCCCCTGTCGTGTGTGAACTATTTTGATGACGTCATATTGCATGGAGCAGACTTTGATGATGTCCTGACTAAGCTGGATGCTGTGTTGGAAAGGCTACAGCAGGCAGGTCTTACGTTGAATCCGTGAAAGTGCGAGTTGTTCCGAACGGAAGTAACATTTCTGGGTCATGTTTGACCCCCGAGGGCTTGTCTGCTGACCCTGAAAAGATCCGGCAGCTGGCTGAGTGGCCCACTCCACGCACTCAAAAAGAGTTGAGTAGTTTTCTAGGGCTAGCATCGTTCTTTCGGAAGTATGTGCGATCGTTCGCTGAGATGGCAGCGCCGCTGTTTTCGCTGACGTGGAAAGACGTAAAGTTTAGTTGGTCAGAGGAGGCGCTAGCATCGTTCGAAGCACTGCAGGTAGCGCTGTCGACTTCGCCTGTGATTTCGCTGCCCAGGTTCGGCGCGGACGCTGGTATGTTCATTCTGGACTGTGATTGTTCGGACTTGAGTGCTGGAGCCGTTCTCCTGCAGGAACAAGATGGCAAAGAGAAACCGCTGGCGTATGCGAGTCGGAAGTTGTCCAAGTCTCAACGTAATTACAGTACAACTCGTAAAGAGTTGCTAGCGTGCGTTCTGTTCGTTCAGCAGTTTAGGCACTATTTGTTGGGCCGTAAGTTTAGGATTCGTACCGACCACGCCAGCCTGCAATGGCTCATAAACTTCAAGCAGCCTTCCGGCATGCTCGCGATCTTGTTCGAGTTTGATTATGAGATAGTATTTCGCCCGGGTGTGCAGAATCCGGTTGCGGACGCGCTGAGTAGGCGTCCGGCAGACAGAGTGGATGCGGAGACACAGACCGGCGAAGTAGCTGAGTCAGTTCGCGGGGTGGATGCTTCCTCCTGGTCCTTGAGTTATCTGCGACAGGAACAGGATAAGGACCCTAGCATAAGTGAAATTGGGAAACATTTGTCGGCTGGAGTTAAGCCGCGACGAACCACGGTGTCAGGTTCCTCTAGGCCACTGTTTAAGCAGTGGAGACGACTGCAGTTGATTGATGGCATTTTGTATCGAATGTACAAGCCACGCGCTGGTGAGAGCGAGCGGTTGCAGCTGGTGGTTCCAAGGCAGCTGGTGCCGGGAGTACTAACCTCGCTTCATGCTGGTTTAACAGGAGGACATTTTGGGGCCAAGAAATTGTTGGCCCAGGCGAGGATTCGGTTCTGGTGGAGTCAGATGTCGGCTGAAACCGAGGAGTTTTGTCGCAAGTGCCAGAAGTGCACCTTACACAGTCAACCGATCCCGCGGCCACGTGCATCCCTTGGTGAGCTCTACTCAGATGAACCTTTTGATACGATTTCCATTGACTTTTTGACCGGTCTGCCGATTACCGGAAGCGGGAACAAGCATCTGTTGGTTGTGTGTGATCACTTCACCCGCTGGTGTGAGGTGTATCCTCTTCCGGATATGAAAGCGACGACAGTGGCGACGACCATTGTGAACGAGTTTGTCGTTCGGCTCGGCTGTCCACGGCGGTTGCACTCCGATTGCGCCGCGAATTCTGTAGGGTCAGTCATGACGGAAACCTGCCGTATCCTCGGCATTGAAAAATCACGGATCTCCGCGTACCACCCCGAAGTTAACTCATAGGTCGAAAGGATAATGCGGACTATCATCACGATGTTGGCGAGATATCTAGATGACAATCATTCGGAATGGGATGTTCATCTGCCGCTGTTGATGCTCGGGTATCGGTCCCAGGTGCATTCGTCGCTCGGCTATTCGCCCTACTTTCTCATGTTCGCTCGAGAGCCCCAGCTCCCAGCGGAAGCGAATCTGCACGCGCCTACGGTGGCGAAATCTCGGACGGTGTCCGAGTACGTGGACAACCTGTCGGTCTGTCTGCGCAAAGCGAGAGAGTTTGGGATCGCTGCGTCGAATAGGCGACACGCGCGCAACAAGAGAGCCTACGAAAAGAAGCTGAGCGAGCATACCTTTCAGGGTGGTGATCAGGTCCTGTTGTATAAGAGTGTCGTGCCGAGAGGTCAGTATTATAAGTTTGTCCGCCCCTGGAAGCCGGCAACAGTCCTAAGCCGAGTGGGTGATGTAAATTATCGGATACGTCTGCATGGGAGCAGAAAGACGATTCTAGTGCATCATAACAGGCTGCAACCAACGACCGCTCAGGTGACGAGGGATGCAGTGCCTGGATACAGCTGGCGTAACAGCTGGCGTAACAGACACACCAGCAGGACGTGGCTTGAGTATGGATGATGAGAGGCAGGGCGTCGGTGAGCCGCTCGCCCCGGCGTCCGGGGTTGGGTCACCCGCACCACCCGTTCGATGTGGCATATTCCGACCTGGCGTGCTGGAATCTGGAGGCGAAGGGGGTTCACATCGTTCCTCCGGAAGCACCGCTCTCGGAACTCGCGTCGTTGGGGAAAGTGGGGATCTCGGCGCGAATGCGTTAGCGGCTGTTGGTGCCGACAGTAACAGCGGCGATCTAGGTCCCACCCACGCAACTTCCGTTCTGAGGGAAGAAGGGGATGGGTGCCCCGCTGTCAGGACAGAATCGGCGTTGACGGGCACTACGGTTAGCTTAGGAATAGAAAGCCTTGATGTTGTCCCATCCGTGGAGGGAGTGGGGTCACAGACAGGTGACCCCGGGTCTGGACTTCCCCGAGTGTACCGCCAACTGTGTTGCGACGATCGAGTAGGGTTAAGCGAGCTCCTGGCTGGGTGTTGTTATAATAGTCGTTAGTTACAGTGTAAACAAGTGTGATGTGAGCACCTGGTTGTGCTATGTTAGACTAAGATGCTTGTGTACGAATTGTTAGAACTAGCCATTGGTAACAGCGGAAAACGGTATCCCGGGTGATGTGAGCACCTGGTTGCGCGATGCTAGAATATGATGCTAGTGTACCAATTGTAATATCTAGCGTCGTGGGAAAGAGTCGTTTGCATCCCGCCTATGGCGGATGCGTTAGTGGCTAGGGCGGGGTTAAGACTTGCGACGGTCTAATGCACAGTTGTGAAATGTCTTTTGTTGCGGATAAACCTGTTGCCATGCTGCTGACGACAACTTGTGACGTTAGTTCGAACAGCGTGGCGATACATCGTGTGCCATTTCGCTCCGGTGCCATGTCTTGGTCATGAGCGTCGAGTGCGTGTGCACTCATTTTTTCAAGGTTTATAGGAGTGTAGACGGGTGACGTCATGGTCCCGCGCGTCGCCTTGGCGACGCGTGCCTTCCCATTGGCTTGTTGGTTTCGCGCCAAAATACCCCGGCCGCGAGGAGACGGAGAATAAAGCTGACTGCGGGTGGACGTGCGGCCCGCCGTGCGGTGTGAACTCGAAGTCGGTCCAAGGGCGTCGCCACCGGGGGGCAGGGGGGTGGCAGTCGCCCCCCCCTTCCGTCAAACAGGGGCGCCGCCCCCCTGAAATTTGAGGAGGCCCCTATCCGGAAATCAATAGGCACAGGAAAAAGTGAGTAATGAGGCTGACGAGACACGAGAGGAGGCCTCCAAGACGTGAGAGGAGGCCCCTAATTTGAAGAAGGAGTCACCTAGGAGAGGATAGGAGGACCCAGAAATCACGAGTGCCAACAATTGGCACGGAGTCCCCCAGGAATGCAAAGGATGCCCCAGGATTGCAAAGGAGGCCCCCAGGATTGCAAAGGAGGCCTCCAGGATTACAAAGGAGGCCCCCAGGATTGAAAAGGAGGCCCCCATGATTGCAAAGGAGGCCCCCAGGATTGCAAAGGAGGCCCCCAGGTTTGCAAAGGAGGACTCAAGGATTGCAAAGGAGGCCCCCAGGAATGCAAAGGAGGCCCCCTGGATTTGAAAGGAGGCCTCCAGGATTACAAAGGAGGCCCACAGGATTGCAAAGGAGGCCCCCACGATTGCAAAGGAGACCTCCATGATTACAAAGGAGGCCCCCATGATTGAAAAGGAGGCCCCCAAGAATGCAAAGGAGGCCCCCAGGATTGCAAAGGAGGCACCCAGGTTTGCAAAGGAGGACTCCAGGATTGCAAAGGAGACCCCCAGGAATGCAAAGGAGGCCCTCACAATTGCAAAGGGGGCCTCCAGGATTACAAAGGAGGCCCCCAGGATTGCAAAGGAGGCCCCCAGGATTGCAAAAGAGGCCTCCAGGATTGCAAAGGAGGCCCCCAGGATTGAAAAGGAGGCCCCAGGATTGCAAAAGAGGCTCCCAGGATTGCAAAGGAGGTCACCAGGATTTCAAAGGAGGACTCCAGGATTGCAAAGGAGGCCCCCAGGATTGCAAAGGAGGCCCCCAGGATTGCAAAGGAGGCCCCCAGGTTTGCAAAGGAGGACTCCAGGATGGCAAAGGAGACCCCCAGGAATGCAAAGGAGGCCCTGACGATTGCAAAGGAGGCCTCCAGGATTACAAAGGAGGCCCCCAGGATTGCAAAGGAGGCCCCCAAGATTGCAAAGGAGGCCCCAGGATTGCAAAAGAGGCTCAACTTAACAAACTTAAACGATTATTTCTCAGTCCCAGGACGATAATTTTGCCGCCCCGGTAGCTCACTTGGCTAGAGCGCTGGCCTGCACTGGTCTCCCCTGTCTTGGCAACACAGGGTTCGAGTCGCTTCACGCGCTCGCATTTAGCCCCCAGCTGGGAGGGTCAGTTCGCAGCTGGCCCGATAAGGCCGGGGACGAGCTACCGGGTGGCCGTGTCGGTGCATTGACGGCACGTTAAACTTTCGGTCAAAATTCTGCCGTTGAACTGGAATTCATGGATCGGGTGGTGGGGCCAGGGTTCACGCAACAAGCTCTGCTTAGCAATCCTGGTTCATAAAGTCACCCCAGCAATAACTCGGATTAAATTTACAATAAAAAAAGAGAAAAAAAGAGAAAAAAAGGTGACAACGAGCAGTGGATTGAATTGGTTTTCTGATCGTCATCTAAGGGATTTATTTTTTTTTTTCATAACATTTGGTGCTGGCTGCAAGGCACTTGGCACAGAAGCTAAAATAATAAATACTCCGCGAATAAATTAACGGCAAAAACAAGCATTGAACAACCATGCATCAATGGCAATGCAACAATGTAACAATGACAATGCATAAATAATGCAAAACCTTCGAATTCCACGCCGTCACGCCCATGGTTATCGCTGTGCTGCACCGTTTTGTAAATTATGTCGTTGAGAAGGTACTGAAGCTGGGAAGCTCTAATCATGCAGGCTGTAATCACAGAAGACAACTTTGTAGGAAGAAAATACATTTTGAAACATTCCTCCCATTTAATGTGGGGCATCGGTGTTGTTTTGTATGCTTGTGAGGGGGAATTTACCCCCGCAATGTGGGCTTTGCTCCATGGGCGTAAGTTTCTGAAAATTATTGGGAGACCAGTGACGCACCCATATTTGCGTCAAGGGGAGGGGGCAAACGTATTTGGAGGGGTCCAACTACTGAATAAAGTCCTCCGATTTCGACCACTATTTTTTCAAAGGGCAACTTTTTAAATAAAATAATTAGTGATCAACTGAATTATCCTGTGGAGGGGCCTAATCTACCACTATCGTTTCTGATTCGTCGGATTTCAACCCTAGCTCCCACAACCTGTTCAAATGTATTCTTTTGGTATTCCTTGATAAGTCACCTCGCACTGCTGAAATTACACCTGCACAAATCACCTTAAAATGTAAAATTTTCCTATTTCAGAAATTCAAGTTCATAGTCCCCGGTCGCCACGACGCCAACGTTAGTGCACGTGCACACCCATCTTGCGCATTCGGCGCATTTGCCACACTTCGTGCGATGCTACGGATTCTGCTGGGCCACCTACGCTTTGTTAATTGCTGCCACATGATAGACTTGCGCCATATCTGACGTGATAAAATTATTCGTATGGGCGTTCGCTGCGAAAATTCGATTAATTAAATTCGATCATTAGTTCCCTTCTTACCATATTTTATGGTGAAGAAATGCGGATACCCGCTGAGCTTTGATGCACCTCATATCTTTGATTAAACATGCTTCCAGGTTGGCTACCGAACCGAAGCCCTGCCTGATTGTACTTCTTTGGACCCGTTTCGTATTTCTTCGTCTACGGATGTGTCTTAAGGCTCCAATTCATTTTTGTTCGAGGCCCAACACATTTTCGAAACACCTGCTCGTTTTAGGGTTTGTTGTTTTTTTTTCCGCACCGAATATTTTTTTTTTCGTTGTCGAGGCGCTTTCAAAGATCTCAATGTGTTTACTTAGTGCCCGGTATTTTTGTTCGTTTTGGGATCATGTTGCTTTTTGCGGCCCCAGCATCTTTTCAGGCCCTTGTGCGGTCATATGGCCCCTGTGTGCCCTGAGAGCTTCCGGTGTTTTTGTTTTTTGTTTTTTTTAGTGTTCCCGGTATATATAGTTATGGCTACAACGCATGTTTTCGGACCCTGCCGCTTTTTACGAGACTGCGCTTTGAAGGGCCAGTCGCATTTTCGGTCCCCGTTGTGCTCTTAGGGTCCCGCTGTGTTTATTTGGGGCTTCTGACGCACATTTGTGGGGCCCCAGTACGATTTTGAGGCTTCGGTGCGTTTTTTCTGGGTCCCAGCGCAACTTATCGCGCCCAGGCGCGTGGTTCCGGGACCCAGCGCCAGTTATCTGGGCTCAACGCGATTTTTGTGGATCTCTTCTGAATTTTCTTTAACTTCCGAATCCCGCCCTGATGTTTCGAGGCCCTGGTGCCATGTGTTTGTATCTCACCTCGATTTTCTTCGAGCTCCGGTATGTTTTTCGATGCCGTACGCGATTTGTCAAGGCATCTGATGACATGTTCGGTGCTTCAGAACCATTGTCCTGACCCGGACTTTTTTGCAATCCCTCCTCATTTTGGAGGGCTCCGGCTTTATTTTTCGGATACCGATGGGACTTTGGGGGTCACACGGTGCCTATGTCGGGCCATAGACGCCAATTGTTGGCAGCCCCGACGTTAATTTTTGATGCCCAAACCAAATTTTTGGTACTACCGATGGGTCCGAGCGCGAAATTTTTAGTACTACCGAATTGTGGGTCCGAGCGCGAAATTTGGTGGGACCGGTTCGAGTTTCCGGGGCGCGTTGTACTTAGCTGTGACCCCAACGCGATCTTGGCGGTTCTTGTTGCAGATTTTCGTGCCTCGGAGCGAGTTTTCTGGGGCCCGACGTATTTACTTTGAGCCCCTACGCGAATTCTGGTGGACCGACGCGAATTTCTGTGGTCCCAGCGCGACTTTTGGGGGCCTCGGCTCGATTCTTAGGAGCATATCCCTCTTAGGAGGGAGGGGCCATTTGTCCTTTTGATATGTCACTGCGGCCACCGAAGGAGTTCTATTTTTTCTATAGGTCCTTATGTGATATTTTTGGGTCCTGGTACGATTCTTCGGTCTCCAGGTGCGATTTTTTTCGGTGCCCTGACACGTTTTTTTTCAGTGCCCAACGGATTTTGCGGGGACTTTGACCCGATTTTTTTGGGTGCAGAGTGACATTCCGGTTGATAATTGATTTTTGGGGCAGCAGCAACCTTTAGGGTCCAGGCGCGAATTTTTTGGTCCCCAGTGAGATTTTCGAAGGCTGCGACGCGACTTTTTTAGTCCAATGTAATCTTTTGTGTCCCGACGTCATTTGCTTGGATCCCTAGCGCGAGTTTTAGCGACCTCGACACTTTGTGGGTGTCCAATACGTTTTGGATGCTTTTGGTGTCATTGTTGGGGCCCAAGAGTGATTATCCATGTCCGGATTGTTTTTCGTTGCCCCGGCTTCATTTGTGTCCAAATGATACTGTTGGGGAACGGTACGACTTATTGTGCCCCTAGCGTGATTTTCATGATCCGGGCGTGAATTTTTGGTACCCATAGGCTCAGCGAGATTTTCAGGGGCCCCGGCCGGATCTTTTTGGGCCCATGTCGTGATTTTCAAGTACCCCGGCACGACTCCTGCCATTTCAGGTGCTTCTAGCAAATTATAGACCTCTTCTCGCGTCTTTGGGGTCTCGTCTCATTTCCTGGAGCTTCTTTACCGGTTTTGGACGTCTTCTCGTCCGGCCTACCCTCCTCCATATTCAATGGTCCTCCTCTCCCGTTTTGGAGGACCTCCTCCCACATCCTGGGGCCCCTTTAACATGGCATGGGACTTCCTCTCATGTTCCAGGGGCATCCTCTGTCAAATTAGGGGCCTCCTGCCACGCCTCGTGGGCATCCTCCTTTGTCCTCGCAAAGCTTACCCGTCTTGAGGGGATCTTCAATTTTGGAAACCTCGCCTCCTTCCATACCTGCTACCTACCACTCCCATTTTAAGGGCCTTCTCTCATTTCCTGGGAATTCCTTCCGGTCGTCGGGGCCTCATTCGGCCCTGGAGACCTACTCCATCTCGAGAGACTCCTCTCAAGTCCGGCAGGGTCCTCCTTTTTTCTTTTGGAGGCTTTCTTTTTCAAATTAGGGGCCTCCTCTCACGTCTTCGGGGCCTCCTGTTCCGCGTTTTGATTCTATCTTTTCCCATTTTAAGGTTGGCCCCTTATCTCCTGGTGGACTCCTGTTCTCTCTTAGGTGACTCCTCTTCCAAATTACACGCAACCTTTCCGATCTCAGGTACCTTGTCATTTCCTGGGGACCTTCTTACCCGTCTTGAAGCCTTATTTCTCGCCTGGGAGCCATCCCTCTTATCTAATGGCCATTATCTCATATTTTAGGGGCTTCCTCGTGCATCATAGGGTCTCTTTCCAATCTTATATCGTCCTCTTCCAAATTAGGTGCTTCCTGCCACTTTTCTGGATTATCCTTTTCTATCTTGGTGGAACCTTACCCGTTTCGGGGACTGCTTTTACGTCTCCGAAACCTCATCTCATATCCACTGGCTTTCTCTTCCGTCTTAGGGCCTTCTCTCATTTTCTGAGGTCTCCCTTCCCGTATTGGGGCCTCCTTTGCAATCCTGGGAGCATCCTTTGTAATCCTGGGGGCCTCCTTTGCAATCATGGGGGTCTCCTTTGCAATCCTGGGGCCTCCTTTGCAATCCTGGGGGCCTCCTTTACAATCCTGTGGGCTTCCTTCGCAATCCTGAGGGCCTCCTTTGCAATCCTAGGGGCCTCCTGTGCAATCCGGGGGGACTCCTTTGCAATCCTGGGGCCTCCTTTGCAATCCTGGGGGCCTCCTGTTCAATCCTGGGGGCCTCCTTTGTAATCCTGGGGGCCTCATTTGTAATCCTGGAGGCCTCCTTTGCAATCCTGTGGGCCTCCTTTGCAATCCTGGGGGCATACTTTGCATTCCCGGGGGCCTCCTTTGCAATCCTGGAGTCCTCCTTTGTAATCCTGGTGGCCTCCTTGGTAATCCTGGGGCCTCCTTTGCAATCCTGGGGCCTCCTTTGTAATCCTGGAGTCCTTTGAAATCCTGGTGGTCTCCTTTGTAATGATCACTTCTTCCCAGAGCTTCTCTTACAGTCAAGTCTTGAACTAAATCATTTAAATCTGAGAAGACAAGGTCCAAGAATGAGCCCTGCCTAGTTGGTTCCGTTACAAACTGGCGTAAGAACAGGTCCTGTTCAAGGCATTTCCTAAACATTTTACATGATGTGGAGCCAACACCAACATTTTCATATCCTTTTAGATTAAAGTCACCAAGAATAAGGCATTTCCTGCGAAAGTTTCTACTGATTTCCTCGCAAATCACCATATCGAGCTCCAGTTGCTGAGAATGTGGCAAGGTTCCTGATCGGTACAAAGCTCTGATCCTCAGTTTATTGCTGTTGCCTTTTCCCACAGCGACATCAAGCCAAATGGACTCCACAAAGACATTTTTTTACTCCATCTGCTACTTTTTGAGAACTGAATAAGCTATTCACATAGAGCAAATACACCACCCCCTTTCACTGCTGGACCCCTATTGCACGAAAATATATTGTATCCCTGGATCTCATAGTCCTGCAAGTTGTCCCAAAAATACCCCTCACTGACCTATGTGTAACAAAGTTAGTTTTCGGGGCTTCTTAATCCCAGACATTCAGCCCCCTACCCCCACAGTTCATGTCGCGACAATTTCCGGCATCCATCCGACGGATACCTGGCGCCAGCTTGTCGGCTGACAAGGCAAGTCACCGCCTGATCGAGGTCGATCATTGGACCCTGTACCTACCCCTCCGTCACCGGCAGACATCCCGCCGCTGTGCTGTGATCTCGATATCCGGCCGGCGCGCCCCGCCGCCGCTGTAACCCCGGTATTCTGAGCGTCCGCCGTCGTCGTCAGATGTTGGGCTGCAGCGCCCCGATGTCGGCTGTCTGTGAACAGCACGACTCACCGAGCCGATTGTTGTCGATCACCAGTGTCCAATGAAATACTGAGACAGCTCAGTTGTTCGATGCCAGGCCGACGCGAGCCTGCCAAGGTGCAGTCTCAGCACTGATTCCCACGGAGGGACAGATGCTGAGATCAGAGAGGCTGTGTCTGATGTCTGAGATAGACAGCGCGCCCGCCTGCAGTAGTCCGCTATTGTTCGCGACCCGGGCCGACGCCCTAGCATACGACGCAGTTGTGACGTGGACTGAGTCACGTGACCAGTGACGTGTCGTAGACTGTGAGTTACTTCGCGACGGTGCAGCGAGGGCTCTCTCTCTTGTCGGGCGTTCGTGGTGAACGGACGCCACTAGGGGCGGCTGACCGCCGCTGGCCAGCCGCGGCCCCGCACTTCGGTACTGAGGTACGTCGGACGACTCTGTCTGAGAGTCGCTGTGCCTGTTGAGATGTAGTTCTTTGATAGGAGAATAGCGTGCACCTGTCTGTCAAAAGGAAGCTACATTATTAACGCATATATCACGCTGCGCCATAACGTCTCAAGCATTGTGGCCATTGACTGTTGACTAATAGCACAATACATAAGTGCTGGGTTATGAGGTGCGTGTCAAGATGTGCAGATCAGAGCTCTGAGATGAAGGCTTAGAGCTGTTGAATTTATACCCGGGGTTTTAAATATCGCAAACGACGAGGTCCATAGTCTATTTACGTAGCCAGAAGAAGTTTGCCCCATGAGAGGGGAGGAAATAAAACTTCGTTACATATGCCTCAGTAATGCAAACAAAATCTGGTTTCTCCTCAGTAACATAACACTTGAACTCATCAAATTTGAATCGAATACTCTGAGCATTAAGTATCATACACTTAACATATGTTCCAGAACCAGCTTTGGCTTTTTCATGTTGAGTAGCTCTTTCATCTCTGGATGAGCTACCATTCTGCCCCCTTGAACTACTGCTATCCCCATTTGCTTACTGTGAAGTTCTATTGCCTAGGCTGTCACTATTGGCATATCCCTGAGATGGCAGTGCCACTTCATCCCTCCCACCCCATTGTCTAGTTTCCCCGAAGGACATGCTCATATACTTTGCTTAACTCATGCACCCCCTTCTCGGAGAAGTGCAGGCCATCCCTCTGATAGAGGTCCCATGAGCCATAAAACGTGCACCACTCGTCAACAAAGGTTAAACCTAACTCATGGCAGAACCTGCCTACCCTGGCATTGGCTGCCAGTGCCCTAGAGATCCACTCAGGGGAGACTCCAGCCCTAGCAATAGCAGTCACAATGACTCTGCTATTGCTATGCTTCAGGGTGGCCAGAAGGGCCCTGTAGTCCTGCAGCAGCTCCTCACTCCTAGCAGGACCTATGTTATTTACTCCTACCAGCACTACAACTGCACTAAACTGGTGCTCACTGGTGGCCTGTGCCACCACTGGCACCAAGTCTTTGACCTTGGCACCAGACCTGGTGATGCACCTCCTGCCTCTCCGACCTTTACAGAACACCCTATATAAATGCCGCACACGAGAGACGCCTGCGACCAGCACTGTCTCCTTGCTCCTATCCTGGGGGTAGTCCTCCAATGTCTGGAACCTATTTGATGTTAAAGGAAACTAACCACCTTTATAATGGGATTTTAACTGAGATAGCAGTTTTGAAGACCACGTCGAGAAATCACTTACCTCATACTCCGTTCGGTCCAAAACATCTTCCAGCCGAAGTAATAAGGCCTTTTATCATCGGTTTTGGGACATGGACAGACTCGGTGGGCGTTGCGAGTCTATATTGCTGCCATATAGTTATTCCTCTCTTGGCGAACCTTTAGAGGCCTATGATAAAAAGAAAAAACTTTCCAAAATCCCGTTTTTTTAAGTATGGGCATAATATTTGGCATGACCAATGTCGTATTCATCATTTTCAGGTGCCAATACCCCTAATTAGTATGATTGCAGAATTTCGGCAAGGTGGTTAGTTTCCTTTAATATGCCTGCCTGCTGAGCTGTTCGACTAGGCTGCCTCCCGCTCCTACCACCTGCCACCTGCCACTCACTGACCCCTTGCTTAGGATCGGGTCTCCAATTCCTGCACCCCCTGACTATGCCACTGCCCCTCCTCATCCTGTGAGCTACCAGAACTAGAACTCCTCTGTTCACTTGGAACACTCTTCTCTAGAGATATCCCAGCCACCTCCACAGCAGGGGAAGCCTCAGTTACCTGGTGGCCTGTGACCACCTGGGCATAGGATGCCCCTGCTGCAGACTGACCCCTACTTGTTGCATTTTCTTGCCTACCCTGTGCAACAAGGTCAGCCTTGAGCTTGGAAAGCTCTGCCTTGAGGGCCCCAACTTCCTTCTCTAGTGCCTGCAACCTGGTAGAAACCATCCTACAGGCTGCAGTTTATTCCTAGATTTAGATTGAAAAGCGACTTGCTACAAAATGATATACAAAAGTAACAGAGCAGATAAAAATAACTGACAAAGCTTAGATGTATGCAAGTTCCTAATTATGCAGCACCTACAAGCTAATACACTGCTGTTTTTTTTCAGAATGCACTGAAGTTTAAAGCACTTGAAGCTCACACAAAAGACACAGCACAAGCCACCTATTCTTAACTCAATAGACAATTGACACAACACAATAGGCAATCAACACTTGGCACTTGTCAACACTTGGCACAAAGTTGCTGTGCAGAAAATTGACAAGTGGTGTGGTTTTAGATAAATAAGAAATCAACTCGTTGAACAGCTGACAAAAATTAAATATATAGCTAACTATTATTGACTATAAATGGCTACCTCCTATACTGCCAGATAATGATCGAAATACCTAAAGAACACTAACACACTAGACATAGACAATTAGACAACTGTTTTCTATATTTTTTAAGTGTCTAATCTAATTGTCTTCTAGACAATTAGACAACTAGATGAATATCGCTTATGCTAGACAGTTATAATTATAAGGCTAAAGGCTGGAACATAAAAAAGCACAGAAGTCAAACAGTACTTATGAAGTCATAAAGTCATAAAGTGCTAAGGCTTAATAAGAGCCACAGGGGCCCATCTGGGTTAAGCCTATCTAGAAAAGGTACTAGAAATGTACATACTGTCACCCCAATCAATCCCTTATATCAAGTTCCAAGGGAGCTATATATCCCAGCCTATCTAACACCATTCACTTGCTATTGCATAACACACTCAACAATTACAAACTCCTTTCATCATACCCATTGTGCTACCATAGACAATCTCATCAGTATCACATCCTGAAGGAAGGTGCTGAATCCATTGCTAAGGTACACCCTATATAAAGTTATAAAGTGTTTAGACTTAAGAGACCCAAAGTCCCATCCAGTTAAGTCTGTAAATGGAAGATACCATAAGCCTGGTAAAAAAGACCCACCCCAACCATCCCACATCCTGAAGAAACCAGTCCTCCAATATCCCACACACCTATCAATGCCTATCTACCCTAACTAACCAGCCCTATTCCCCTGATCTCTCTTAACACATGTGGATTGAATGCCTTATCAATAATTTTCCAACTGCTTCCATGCCTGCTTAAAGGGGTCTGTGCCGTGCACACTTACATAACATAAATCTCACCCCATCCATCACAAATTAGAACTCAAAGACAATATTTTCCTGTCTAAAAATTTGTCCACCCTACTTTTAAATACATTCAATGAGGAACTCCCCACAACATCAGCAGGCAGCTCGTTCCACTGATCAACAACCCTTTGACTGAAGACCTGTTGTCGCTTAACTGTCCTACACCTCAACTTGTCTAACCTGAATTAATGACCCCTATGTGATACTCTAAACTGAAGAGCGCCATTCAAATTGACCTGATCTAGTCCTTTAACAATTTTGTACATTCCAATATCCTTCATCTCCTATACTTCAGTGAGTACATATCTAATGCCACAAGCCTTTCTCCATATTATAAGTTACCTATTCCGCCGATGAGTCTAGTTGCTTTGCGCTGCACTCTTTCTAACATGTCTATATCTTTTTCTAGGTAGGGGCTCCATGATTGTACGGAATATTCCAAGTGGGGTCGCACATATGCTAAGTGCAGTTTTTTTTCATGACTTCCTTGCTCTTATATATCACACTTCTATTAATGAGTCCCAGCATTCTGAGTGCCCTGTTCCGAGCTGAGCTACATTCCTTTTCTGCTTTAAGGTCTCTTGAAAGACATAAAAGATCAGTGCAACTATGAGCCACAAGGGCCCTTCTTGGTTGCACTTTGGACACTGAACCAGTTGCCCACCAAATCTGTCGATCAACCCTCCCTGGAATACAGAAAAACAAGCCCCCTATTCTTATAATGCTTGTCTATGCCGTTTTTAAAGATGTTCAGTGTGCTGCTACTGACAATAGTTCCTGCCAGCTGGTTTCAGTGTCCTACTACCCTGTTGGTGAAGAAAGACTGTCTTAATCTTGTCCTGCTGTGATTAACTTTAATTTTGAATTGATGACCTCTAATTGCATCATTTCTGTTAAATTCAAACATTTCCCTGAGATATCCCTGTTCCTGACCATGAACAAAGTTAAAAACC